>VKOC01022681.1:0-32769 GCA_009364415.1 Spea multiplicata | reverse complement strand
CCCTAGTAGAATCTATTTAGCAGGTTTTTTCATTAGCTTTTTTGGATAAGTAAAAGTGTTTTGGGGTAAATGTCAGAAAATGTGTATTTTTATTTTTTTCAATTCATCATCTTTTATAAAAAAATTTTTATGGGAAATTACATAATATGATCAAAATAATGGTATCAAGAATGCCCTTGTCCTGAAAAAAACAATATATAACTTGTGTGGGTACCCTAAATGAGTTAGGAGAAAATTACATCTAAACACGAGCGCCGCAAAAGTGTTAAAACCGCCTCGGTTCCAAAGATAAAGGTTAAAAAATAGCCTGGTCCTTAAGATGTTAAAGGACGCTGCTATCTCTTGCAGTGGCACTTGTGACAGCTCTCTGAAGAGGTCACAGTGCGTCATGGGGTGGGTTTTCAGTGTTGCTGAATGCCTCACTATCATAGCGTTTCAATGACACAGTTTAAGCTTAGGTGAGCTAAGCTCTTTTAACACCTTCAGTCCCCTATGGACGTACCGGTATGTCCAAAAAATGCATCCCAAGAATCCCCTATGGACGTACGGTACGTCCCGGTACATCCCTGCCACTGCACGGAAGATCAGGCTGTTTGACAGCCTGTACTCCCCCCTGATAGCAGAAGCCAGTATCGTAGGCTTTCTGCTGCCCGATCTGATGTAACAGCTTCCGGCATGAAATCCGGAAAACTTTTACATTTTTAAATGGTGATCGCGCCTTCAGCCTATTGCCCTAACACAACATCTACCCAGTATAACCCTTCTGCCCCCATTCACAACACCCAAACCCATTAAGCCATAAGCATAAAAGTTCTATGAATAATGTACACCTTATAGTATGTTCCCTATAAGTCCTGGGAAAATCTATGTAAATTAGGTATTTCTGAAATCAGGACACCTGAATTGATAAACTTGGAGGGGCTTTTCTATCACTTTACCTAATTTGAGGATTCAGAGGGAAAATTAAAACAAAAAAAATCCCATGGTTTTTACTAAATTTCTCATTCAAAATTTTCAGCTAATCATCTAACTATGGTATGAAAAGAAAGCTTTATCTCTCTTCAAAAAAACAATATATAGTTTACATGGGTACACTATTCACAGGAAAAGAGAATAATCGATGAAACCGACATAACGCAAAAAGGGCAAAATTGCTCCGGGACATGGGGTACCAAAAACCCCTGGGATTGAAGGGGTTAAATGAGGCATCTGTTAAAAACTCTTTGTCCACAAACAGCTTCCCAGTGACATTGTTTCCCACAAACAGCTTGATTCTGGATCTTTCTCCCCAAATATTTTAACAGTGATATCTCTGGCACGCAATGGGTGTGTCATGTTACGCCACAGGTGATGTGATTATCGGATAATTTATACTAGATATAAGCATTTGTAAAATACAGTAGTGCATGCCTATGAATAAGCACTAAGTTTAGTACGAACCACGTTAGGTGTTTATTTTCATGTTTCTCCTGAGAGCGATATACCTATGTTGACGGCTTAGAAATAATTATTTTGTGCACATTTGTACCTTTTATTTGCAATGCCTTGTTCGCTCCGCGTGACAGCAACTAGCTGGCTGCCTCAATTCTTCTTCAGACAGGTGTAAAGTGGCTTCCTAGTCCGCCTAGGATACAGCACTCTATACGTGTGATAATCAGGTGTATGCATATTTTTGGTCATACTGTGTATTTTATGCATTGAAGTGCATATGGTCTGTTTGCATTCCATTTTCAAAAGCTAATATAAATGTGATGGTCAGGTGGCCACATACGTTTGGTCATATAGTGTAAATAGTTGTAAGAACAAAATATGTATTACATACGTTGAAAGGTAATTTGCATATTTATTTTTATGCAGATTTTAAAAAAGTCGTGCACAGAAATCTTGTACGTTGAGCCATCATCTGTCTGTGTTGGTGGTAAGTGTTATTTATTTTCATTATCTGTGTCTTTACTATAACTCATATTGACTTTTTTCAACTGAATATATTGTACTGTGCAAGCAAAGAATTAAACCAACCTTCCTTGTCCGGGCCATTCTGCCTTACAGCCAAATACATATTCATAGAAGTTTTTATGGAAAGGATGTTGATATGAAAGAATAAATAAAAATGATTGAGGGTAACTATACTTAGTTTATTCAGTTCAACAGTTGATCAAAAAATGTATGCATTTTATATTGGTCTCTATTCCAATCATCCTACAGTGACATTTTCATATTACTCTGCAGTCCAATACCTTTTTCTGGTTTATAGACTGGTTTCCCCTTCTGAAAATATTTGTAATCAGAGTGCTGGATCATCCCACATAATAAAAAAAAATATGAACTGAATGGGGAAAAAGACAATATAATGCAAACTGCGTGTAGTATAATGCATATGGTAAAAACCCAATATTTTAAAAAAATATATATCTATATAGGGAATGTCTGAATGGACAATAAAGTCTATATACTTTATACATATACTGATTGCCTATCTGCATGGTTAAAACACCATACCCTCTCTCACAGTGTAGCTTGATGAAATGATGAGGGATTGTTACCCGTGGAAACCCATTTTATAGCACTTGTCACCAGTGACATATTCATACTGGCTCCTGTGCATAGTGGCTTTTGCTCCATCCTATGAAGGCTCCAGCTGCTTGGCTCATTTCTTCGTAGTGTAAATAAGCAAGAAGAGGCAATTAGAAAACTCTTTTGTAACTGGTTCATTGAGCAGTGACTTTGTTTGCCTTGTTTTGATGCAATATTTTCTTTTAACAAGCATTTAACTGTGTAGCCCAGGACAAACTTAAAATGCCTAAACATTAGTAGGATTGGTAAATAAAGTTTTATGCTTGGAAAATAAATAATACATATGTTATATTTTCTTAATTCTTGTTTTATATCCATACATTTGATTTTATTTTCTATAGAGGAATTCCAAGTCGTCTTAAGAGGAAATGGATTTTTACTTAGCCGAAATGTAAATGAAGTCACCTGTTCTTTCCTTGTGAATAACACAAAAATAAGTAAGTGTCTAATAAACTACTTGGTCGGGAGTAATATAGCACATCCCATAACCATTTTCTTAGCACTGTTCTGTCAGTCTATATGTTATATATATACACCTGGGAACTTCTGAGCTCCGGCTACCCGGAGCCTTCCCTTGCTGGATGCGGCCATGACTGGGAGCTGGGTGTATCAAGACCCCGCGACCCGGAGGATTCGGGTGTTGACCCGGAGGATTCGGGTGTTGACCCTGAGAACTGGTGTGCATTACCTTTCTCTAATTGGGATAATATAGATCAGTTGTTGTTGCTACGTCAGGCTCATTGATCAGAACACTGTAGATGGTCTCACATTTATTTTTAGCCTTTTACCCTAGGTAGAGGGATGTGGATCTTAAGCTACTACCATAAAACTCCACCATTTTTTGCCAAAACATACAAACTAAGACGCAAACAGCCAGATTTTGCACCCTTTGTTCACTCATATCATAAAACTACAGTTTTCAAGCAGGACCCTCTTTACCTTACCTTATGTGTAATGCAATATGTAAAGTACTGCATAAATTGTTGGCACTATTCAAAGCACATTGCTTGCTTGTTACAGCCAAGATGAGAAGCCTGAGATATGACAGCTGATTTACTGCAATATCATAATAATAATAGAGCTAAAGAAATTTAACCCCTTTCGTGACAATGGCTATTTTTTTTTTGTACCCTTCGTGACAATGGCTGTTAACATTTCTGCGGTCCTTATGTTTAGCTGTAATTTTCTTCTTTCCCATTTACTGAACCCACACAAGGTATACCATATCTGCCCGATTATAAGACGACCCCCCCAAAAAATTTGAATATTAATTTAGGAAAAAAAGAGAGCCTGAATATAAGACTACCATATAGGAAAACTGTTTTACTAGTAAATATTAACTCACATGTAAACCATTTTTCATATTTAAAAACTATGATTGAGAAAAATGCATTTTTTGTTTTTTATTTCCTTTTATTTGCCAACCTTCCCCCAGTTATGCACATCAGCCCCCCAGAAATGCCTTATACCCCTTATATGCCACTCTGCCCCAAGAAATGTCTTATATCCCCCTATTTGCCACTTCTGACGTCAGATATGCCTTATACCCCTATATGCCCCTTTGCCTCCCAGATATGCCTCTTGACCCCCTATTTGCCACTCTGCCCCAGATATGTCTTATACCCCCTATATTCCACTCTGCCTCCTAGATATAACTTTTAACCTGCTATATGCCTTCTCTGTCTCCTTGATATTCCTTTTAACCCCCTATATGCCACCCTGCCTCCCTGATATTTCTTTTAACCCCTATATGCCATTCTGCCTCTAGAAAGCCCTTAGACCCCCCCCATATGCCACTTTTACCCTCTCCGGACTTACCGGTGCTTCCTTAGACTTCTCCCAGCGCTTCAGATTTCATGGTGTCTAGTGGGGGCAGCCGGTGGAGCTCTGCACAATGCGCACAGACATCCTCCGCTGCTGCTGCCGGCACTAATGCCGGGGCTTCTATGAATGAGTAACGGAAAGGTCATGTGACACCGGCGCTCAGTCATAGAAGCCCTGGTAGAAGTGTCGGCAGCAACGGAGGTTGTCTGCGCGCATCGCAGAGACCTATACCGGCTGGCAGAGAGGAGGATCCAGGTCCCCTGCAGCGCTGCAGTGGATTTGGGTATTGGTCTTGTAGTCAGACCTCTATTTGAGGTCTGATTAGAAGACGGCCTTGAAAATAAGACAATGGTTATTTTTCAGAGTATTTGCTCTGAGAAAAACCTTGTGTTATAATTAAGCAAATACGGTATATTGTTTTTGACAAGACGGGCTTTCTTTAGATGTCGTTATATAGATTGGATCATATAACTTACTATAAAAAAGTATAAAATAGGGTGAAAAAATGTGAAAAAGGGACTTCTGACTTTAACTTGAAAACATTTGTACTCATCTATAAAAGCTAATGAAAAAAACCTGCTAAATAGATTCTACTATTTGTCCTGAGTTTAGAAATACCCAATTTTATTTATTTATTTATTTGCTATTTTCTGCACGTTATAGGGCAACAATTACAAGTAGCATTTTGCTATTTCAAAACCATTTTTTCCAAATATGGTTATTCTGCCCTCATGTGCTATTTGGAAGATCTTTGAATCAAACCCTACATTTTTTAAAACAAGACACCCCAAGGTATTTCAAATGCTAGTATCCAGTCTCCAGTCTTTGTCAAACTTTGTGGTAGAAATTTGTTTGTGTTTTTTTCCCACACACATTTAACTTCAGGTGTGAATTTACAGTTCCTGACATATGCCACTGTCAAACACTCCAATGTGTTCAGCAGCATCTCCTGAGTACAGTGATATCCCCCATGCATGGGTTGGTCAGGTTGTTTGGTGACTAAAAGGCCACATTTGAGAAGTGCGCATTTTTCAAATTGGAATTCTGCCCACATATCCTATTTGGGATATCTTTGTAGCCGGTCAGTTCAATTTACCCCATCAAGTCATATATTTTTGAAAACTAGACACACATGTACACATGTACACATTTTACTACAAGTTTGCAGCAGTATTTCTACATTAGGTATGAATTTACAGTTCCTTGTATATGTCACTGTCAAATAGGGCTGAAACAACTAATCGATATAATCGATAATGAAAATCGTTGTCAACGATTTTCATTATCGATTAATCGAATAGATTTTTATTGATTATAAAAAGAGGTTTTTTTCAGAGCAAATGCTGGGGGTAAAAGGTATATCAGGGGGCTCAGTTGCATATCACTGGCATATAAGGAGTATAAGGCATATCAGGGGCACAGTGGAATCTGGCATATAAGAGGTATAAGGCATATATGGGGGCAGAGTGGCAAGCTGGGGGTCAGATGTGCATAACTGGGGGCAGTTTGGTAAATAAAAAAAAATTAAACAAGGCTTTTTTCTCAGTTTTTATTAAATATGAAAAATAGTTAACATATGAATTAATATTTACTAATAACTTTGTATTAAAACCTAGTTTGAGAAACACTGTGTTTGGGTTCTTGTAGCTTTTATTATTATGTCAGTAAAATAAGAAGGTGAATAGAGAGAGGCCATCGCAATAAAGAGATGAAAGTGTAAATTGTACGTTTTTTATTGCAATTTTTCTTCAATTTAAAATAATGTATTTTTTATCCGATTAATCGACAAAATAATCGTCCAACTAATCGATTATTAAAATAATCGTTAGTTGCAGCCCTACTGTCAAACAACACCTTAATATGTGTTCAGCAGCATCTTCTGAGTACGGTGATATCCCCTATGCATGGGTTTGTTGGGTTGTTTGGGGGCTAAAAGGCCGCATTTGGGACATGTGTATTTTTCAAGTTGGAAATTTGACATGTGGTCATCCTGCCCCCTGTGTTAATTGGGATATTGTTGATCCCGGTCAATTCAATTTAAAAAGTAGACACCCCATGGGCGTTTAACATGCCAGTATTCTTTGGATGCGAGAAATGTTTGTGAAGATAAAGCGGTAATTTTTTTAAAAATTTGTTTTACAATGTAAAACAGTGGAGAATTATTTTTACATGTTACCATTTTTTTCCCAATTAATTTTACTAATGACTTCCATGGTTGAATGCAGCACCTGTATTCGACCTGCAAGGGGAGCCAGAGTTCTCACCAGGGTGTGGAAACTTGTTTGTTTATTTTTTAAGAACGGAGCCATCTTGCAAGAGGCAAAATTTCTTGCGGTGGTGCTCGTCACCGCTTTCCAGAGTGGTCCAAGTGCGTCCTTAAAAGCTTAGGAGTTGAACTCTTTTAAATTGAAGCGTCCGCCCCCATACAGTGTATAGGGGACGTTGATGTCCCAGACAGGGCCCACATATGGCCCCTGATGCCGATCTTAATGTTGCTGTATGCCTCGTTATTGAGGCATTCCAGCAACGCAGTTTAAGTGAAGAAAAGGTTAGTAGATCACTTTCTAAGCTTGTTCAATGCCATGAGGTGCCAGGCACATAATTGGTTGTTAAGTGACTGCTTTTCTGTTATGTGCCTAGCATGTCATTGGTCCTTAAGGGGTTAAGTATTGTTTAATATATATATATATATATATATATATATCTGTGGACTTTTCCCTCACACCTATTTAATTCAGTCATGTGATCTGTTGCTGTTCTAACATAACTAATATTTTTTATTGGTTTTTTTTTCTAGATGAAAAACCACTCACAGTGCAGGCCCAATATATGATCTGTCCAATCAAAGTACTTCATGAAGCTGGACAGTGAGTATAAACTATAAGAACAAAAGGTTACAAGTAAAAAAGATAATTGTATGGCATTTGAAGTTTGAGGCTTTACAAGTTAATGTACTAATGAGACACACGCATTTTAACATCATCTAACTGGAGAGGTTATTTGTGAGCTTTTGGGGGTTTATTCACAGTGGTGGACTTTACTTTGCATTAAGTGAGGTTATCCATACTAGGAGGGTTGAACTGTATAAAGTAAATAATTTTGTAAAGTATCGTTTGTGAAGATTTTTACCTCATTAAGTTGACTATGCATTATGGAGGGCCAGTTCAGCCATAAAACATTCTCTCACTCATTCATACAATTCATCCAAACACTAATTGATTCATTCTCTCACTCATTCTCACTCTTTATTTTAATATTCTTACTACCCTTTCTATCACTCTCACTTTCTATCCCCTCTCTATGACGTCATATGCCAGCGCTCAGCATGACATGCCGGCACCACAACTGAGCTGGAGGCCTCGCGGAGGAGACAAAGGGGCGCCGAGCGGTTGCTGAAAAATTATTTTTGAGCCACCCCTCGACGCCCCTCTCTCTCTTATCAAAGACACATGCAATGCCTGCATGCATACATAAATACGTACCAATTCTATTTGCTGTGACTATCCCAGTGAATATAATGATCATTATTACTGACAATACCAACTCAGGGTTGTATCCGTGAAAAAATGTATGTATACTGCACACAGAAAAGCAGAATCCCAAAAGTGGTCAGGTTTCTCTAGAGCTTATCAGACAGACGCACACCTTTTGACAGGAAGCAGTCTCTGCCTAGACTCCAGACAGAAATACATGTGGAAATGGGCAGCTTTAGATAGGTCCCTGGGATGTCTGGGCCCTGGCCAACTGCTCCTTTAGCCCTGTAAAGGTGGCCCAATGTATAGTGAGGGCCATGTGTTTAAAATCCTCAACTCTTCTGCAAATTCTTTAGTGAATATATACTGTATGTCTCTACTAAACTGATTTTTTGGGGGTTAAAATGCTGCCATTATTGGATGTTAGGGTGTTACTTCAATAAAATTTCAACATCTGTTTTTGCAAATCATGATTATTGTGTTACAATACAAGATAGGATGAAAGTGCCCAAGAAAAGTATAAAAATAATGTAAATGTCTGTCACAAAACTAATGTTAAGTGTGTCTCCCTAATTAACTCTTGGCTAAGAGATAGAAACACATTTAGCAGCTAGTTAGTGGATGTTGAAAATAAACACATCTGGTGCTGCAATAAGCTTGCGTCTTCATGTGTGGGTGACAGATGTGGTGATCACTTAACCTGCTCCCCGCTTTTAAATAATTAAAAACACACCAGAGAAGCTCTGCTAAACAGCCAGCTGAAGATCCTCAGAGTGCACTAAACAGGGGTATATTTTTGCTAAAGAAGACATTTTGAAAAGTATTTCAGACTCAACCATCAAATACCTGTTTTCTGTTATTAATGATACAATGCTTCGGTCGTTGCCTCTCTTTTGCCCCTTTGATTAGTGGACAGTTATACACATTGTTACTGAGCTGTTATTTAAAAAAAAACAATATATGAAAGATGGGGTTCATTGTTTTTAGTTGAAAGTTGAAATGTTTGCCTCAAAGCATTATTCCTTTTTCTGGTAAAAAAATGTTGCTGAAATGTGAAGTCACATCATTACTTTTATCACCATTAACACATTTAAAATACATTTCAAAACCACTGTGCGGTTTTCTTTTTTTAAAACAATTCTAGTTTTTGCATAAATAGTGTTTTGCTGCATTTTAACCATTTGCATGTTTCCTACACTGTTATTTTAGCCTACTCTATAGATAATAATAAATAATAATAATAATAATAATAATAATAATGTAATAATAATCTAATGTAGACAAACAGCCTGACTTGTATCACTGACTGTGGTAAATAATAGAATAGCTTATTGTTAATCACCCAGCTGCACACTCTGATTAAAGAAGGCCTAAAGAGGAACAGACTTCATTAGTAGGGAAACCTGGAGTCACTGTATATAGCACTACTGTATATTTTATGCATAAGGAGAAAAATATTTTTTTCATGGGAATATTGAAAATAAATATTATAAATGATATTGATATATAATGATATTATGACCAAAAATATGTAGACACCTGACTGTCACACATATGCAAGCGTGTTGGACATTCCTTTCTAAAACCATTGATATGCATCCCCTATACACACACACGCTTTTCCAGCTAAAACAGAGACCGCTCTTCTGAGGAGGCTTCCCACAAGATTTTGAAGTGTGTATGTGGGAATTTGTGCCCATTCAACCAAACGACCATTTGTGAGGCACTAGTATTGGATGAGAAGGCTTGGCTCAAAACAGACATTTCAATTCATCCAAATGATGTTCAGTGGGGTTAAGGCCATAGAGTACAGTGAACTCATTGTCACGTTCAAGATGTGATGTCAGCAACAATACTCAGGTAGGCTGTCACGTTTAAACGATGCTCAATTGGTACTAGGGGGCCCAAAGTGTGCCAAGAAAATGTCCCCCCCGCCGCATCCTCCTCTCCACATGTGCCGCCGACATGATTGTGCAGGCAGACACTTGCTGACCCTCCAGTTGATGGCGGTGCCGTGGCCTTTCACCCCACACCACGGTCCGTGGGTCGCTTGGAGCACGAGGGGGGGGCATCCAGACAGAGATGGAGGAATACCCTCAGTCTCTCACAGGCCCCTTAGGTGGCCTCTTAATGGGACAGTAGGCGGGATATTCCAGATGGGGTAATTAGGTTCAATTATGACATCAGAGGGGTGTGCACCTCTCTCTTCCCTATAAAACTGAGTCTCTACCCTACCCAAATTGCTCACGTGTACTGTGCCCTTACTATGGTGATATACTATACTGCCTGTTTCTATCTGCTTGGATTCTGACCCTTTGCTTGACTTTCGTTTGTGAACCTACGCTGCCTGAACTGACCTCTGCTAGTCCTGACCAGGAATTCACTCGATCCTTACCGGTACCTCGCCACTGCCTTTTTCCTAGGTATCCAGCTTTGCATTCAGGGCTCTGTCTACTAAACCCTGACACCCCCACACCATTACACCACCACTACCAGCCTGAAACATTGATACAAGGCAGGATGGATCCATGCTTTCATGTTGTTTACACAAAAGTGATCCTGCCATCTGAATGTCACAGCTGGAATTAGACCAGGCAATGTTCTTTGTCTTCATTGTCCAATTTTGTTGAGCCTGTGCGAATTGTAGCCTCAGTTTCCTGTTCATAGCTGACAGGAGTGGCACCCGGTGTGGCCTTCTGCTGCTGTAGCCCATCTGCTTCAAGATTTGACATGCATTCAGAGATGGTATTCTGCATACCTTGCTTGTAAGGAGTGGTTATTTGAGTTACTGTTGCCTTTCTGTCGCCTTTCTGTCATCTCGAACCAGTCTGCCCATTCTACTATGACTTCTTACATCAAAAAGTGTGTGAAAATCCTAGTAGATCAGCAGTTTCTGAAATAATCAAACAGCCCATCTGGCACCAACAACCATGCCATGTTCAAAGTCACTTAAATCCCCTTTCTTTCCCATTCTAATGCTCGGTTTGAACTTCAGCAAGTCTTGACCATGTCTCCATGTCTAAATGCATTGAGTTGCTGCCATGTGATTTGTCTTCTTGAAAGATGCAGACTTTTTCCTATACCACTGATTGAAGAAAGAAAAACTGGCATCTTCAACCCAAAAAGGTCCAACTAGGTCATATTTGATAATATCAGCCCATACCAGTTCCCCTCCTCCACCTTGCTGTCATCTGAAGTGAAGTGGAGCTCTGTGCTTATTACTGAACCAGCCACGGGGCTATCCATCTGGACTGTCAAGAGTCACTCTCATCTCATCAGTCCATAAAACCTTTAAAACATCTGTCTTCGGATATTTCTTGGCCCAGTGTTGACGTTTCAACTTATATGTCTTGTTCAGTGGTTGTCGGGGTTCAGCCTTCCATACTGTGGCGGTTTCTCTGAGCACTGAACGCCTTGTACTTCTGGACACTCCAGGTAGGTTGCAGTTCTGGAATATGACAGCACTGGAGGATAATGGGTTCATGGTAGCTTAATGTTTGATTGTTCTCAAATCTTTGGCAGTTAATTTGCGTCTTTTATTCTTAACATGTTTTTTGCGACCCTGTTGACTATTTGCAACAAAATGTTTGAAGGTTCTGGGATCTTGCCCCAATATCTTAGATGTTTTACAATTTTTGACCTTTCAGAGTCAGTTTAATCTTTTTCTGCCCTTTTTAACAGAGAAAATGAAGCTACCTCATAATTATGCACACCTTGACATAGGGTGTTCATCTGCCACACCCTTCCTCATTACACAAATACAAATCACCTGATGTGCTTAAATCCAATAAGCGTTCAAGTGTATACAGCTTGGAGTTGGAAAATATGCATAAAAATTCAGGCACTTGTGTTATACGAGAAGGCTTAACTTGCAATCTCTGTTCCAAAGGTGTTCAACGGCGTTGAGGTTAGGTCTCTGTGCTGGCCAGTCAAGTCCCTCCACACCAAACTCATGCAACCATGTGAAACTTGCTTTGTGCACTGGGGCACAGTCATGCTGGAATAGAATCCAAAATTGGATGAATAGAATCCAAAATTGGATGCATAGCATTGTCCAAAATGTGTTTGGCATGTGCCCTTAAGCATATGCTGAATGTGATGTCATCAAAGTTCCTGTTGGTGTAATGGTCAGATGTCCCAATACTTTTGTCCAATACTTTTGTGTTAGTGTAACTAACTGGGAATTTTTTTGTAGGTGTCTGAGTGTGTATGTTAGTGTGTGCATGTGTTTTAGTGTTTGTGTCTCTGTGTGTTAATGCGGAGTGTCTAGTTGTGTTAGTGTGTGCTAATCATTCCATCTTCCTCTCTTTTTGTATAAATTATAAGTGCAATGCCTTGAGATATATTAACCTAGAGCAGCAATTATTGAACCTCTCTAATCATATATAAAATGTATATAGGAGGAACAAAAGATATAGTCTCAAATAATAATCTTGTGTACTTCTCCACCACATGAAATTTTAGATGAACTCAACATTAAGTGTTTGAGATGTTAATGTTAGACACAACTAAGCTTGTGTGACCCCAGCTCAGATAAATCATGACCTTATCTATTTCAGCTTCATTGTAATCCTACAGACTTTTCCACTTAATTGAGTTTGAATTTAAAAAAAAATGCTGTAGTTTCCCAGGGGCCAGTCAGAGCTAGACCTTGGGATGGACGCTAACACACACAGAAACTCACACTAACATGCACAGACACATACTAACACACATATCTAGATACACAAACAAACCCAGATGCTCACGCTAACACACGCACACAGACATTTTCACACACATACATAGAAACTCACATTTTCACATCCACTGACACCAACAAGCACACTCAGAAATTGGCACTTAAACGCAGACACTAATGCCACACACAACCAGACACACATACCCAGACGCACGCTAACATACCCAAACGCACACTAATATACCCAGACACACACATGACTGTGCTCCTGACTCCCTGGTGTCTAGTGGGGGAAACCTGTGGATGCCTGAATGATGTGTGTAGATAACCTTTGCTGCTACCTGCCACTTCCGCCAGGGCTTCTATGATGGAGCGCTGGAAGGTCATGTCACGCTAGCGCTCAACATAAAAGCTCCGGCGAAAGTGGCAGGCAGCAGCAGAGGTTGTCTGCATGCATTGCACAGGAACTGCATGTCCCGGCCATAGGGTGATACGAATTGCGCATCCCTGCACTAAACCCCGATTATAGGCCGTAGCCCCGCTTTAACCCCTTGACTGCTAACGACGACATGGTGGCAAGTTTAAATATTCAAGCTAAATGATCACTGTGGTAGCCAATGTTACCACAGTGATCATATAGGTATGAAAAGTCACATTCCCTTTTTAAAAATGGCCGATACTAAATTTTAACCCCATGATCCCTTTGATCATGGGGTTAAATTTAGCCAATGGTAGAGGAAGGCAATTTTTGAAATCCTGATGAACTGTAAATATTATTAAAATCAGCCATTTAGCCTGTGCGGTACGTGAGTAACCATCTCATCCCTGGAGCTCCATGCATTTTTACTGTAAAACGTATTTTTGCTGTAAAAGTGATTTTTTTTTCTCCCTTTACCATCATTTCTTTGGGATTGTAAGGGGAAAGAATGGTGCGTGCTTCTGTGAGTGAATCGAGATATGAAAGGCATGTGAATGGTCAGTAATTACTGCTCACGTAAGAAGTTAAATTATGGCACAAAAGGTACATATTTGCAAAAACTACACCCCTTGGCGCATCAAATGAGGGGCTGGCTGCATGTGTTTCTAGTACAAACCTGGAGTGCGCAAGACACAAATGAACATGTCGCTATGGTTAGAAAAAAACATTTTCTAGCCAAAGCGACATATTCCGTCATTATTTGTGCACTCAACTTTTGTCCTAGAAATACATGTAACCCCTCATTTGAAGCTCCAAGGGGTGTAGTTTCTTGAAATGTATACTTTATGTTCCCTAATTTAACTTCCCAGATGTGTAGACCACTTTAACTTCAGATATGGCAGATTGGAGAATCTTGTTAAAAAATTGTCTTAAAACATTTAGGGGTATTGCCTGCAATTAGACAGCTCTAAACAGCTGGAAAGTTAAATTATGGTACATAAAGTACCGTATTTGCTCGATTATAAGACAACCCTGATTATAAGACGACCCCCCAAATCTTAATAATAATTTAGGAAAAAAGCCTGAATATAAGACGACCCTATACGAAAAAGTTTTACCAGTAAATGTTAATTCATGTAAACTTTTTTTTAATAAAAGAAAAATATTTTGGTTTTATTTCCTTCTATTTTCCAACCTGCCCCCCAGTTAGGACCATCTGCCCCAGAAATGCTTTTATACCCCCTATATGCCACTGTGCCCCATGATATGCCTTGTAACCCTATATGCCACTGTGCCCCAGCTTAGCACCCAGGTGGGAAATGGCTTAGCCAAGGGGTTAAAGACTTAAATTAGGAGAAAAAAGTGTCTATAATAGGGCCAATACTGTATTTTTTTTTCAAATTGTGTTGCGGGCCCATGCCTTAATCTGGCCCTGAAGACACTGTACGACATCATATCCCAATGCTCAGGATCAATCGCTGGCATGCATAGCCTTAGAGCACTGATAGAGAGATCTGTAGGAACAGACCTCACGCTCCCTTAATTTTGGGTCGGTTAGAGGGAGATTCATGAACTCCACAGCTGGCCATGCTCCTCCAGCTGCGAGAAAAGAGCCAACAGGGTGATGGACACCTTGCTGACCACTGGAGGTGGTGTACCCACACAAATTACATATTTTCTAAAAAAAAAAAAAACACTACTCAAAAACCATTTCTAATAAAAACTGTGAAAAAAACAAATTAATTAAAAAAAACTTTGTAGCATTGCCATGTGCTCCTGTGTGGGATGGTTTCTCACCTCTGCTTCCATTGGATTTTTTTCAATAATTACACAGAATAATGCATTTCATGTTCGGTGTGTGTATAGTTATATAAAAATCTACAAAAACTATGCCTTAGTAATAATCATTCTTTTTCGAAATCCTCAATAACACTAGGTGACCAAGAATATTTTCATGTGTTATTATCCAGCGGTCTGGAAATGATGTTCTGTTGGTGAGCACTTTCCACTTTTCAGACATCCATATCTGAATGAGGACCTCCACACCAACAGACAGGTGGCTGTTTTCCACCAACAGGGCACTGGTCCTGGGGTTGTTTAATACCAAACCCTTTTCAGAAATAACCCTTTAAACATGGAAAAATACAATGACAGATCTAAGATTTTAGTAGAACAGACATTTGAAATTTACTTCTAATCCTTTTTTGACCTCTCTTTCGCTCACTCTGTTTTTCTTATTGTCCTCCTTTCGTACATAAAACTCTCCGTCAGCTCCTCTCTTTACCGCACACAACACTAACTGTCAGATCCTTACTTCTATGCAAGTTCTTAGTCGAAGTGGGAATGACATACCGCACATTTCCAGTCATATTGTACATATTGCAAGTCCCATCCATCTTGTCTGACAATTTCCACAATAACATTGCTTTTATACATAGTGCTGCATGGTTTTGTTGTAGATTAAATTGCTTGTGTCCAATCAAGATTATAAAGAATTTTGTCCTCTTATGACCCTGTAAATGTTGCCTTTGGCCCCCACTGATCTAGGATAAAACCACACAGCAGTTTTCATAGTTCATAGACACCATTACATTTTGATATATTGATGGACCTTTGGACTGTGTCCTAATCATGTAATCATGATAGCAACCTGTCACGGAAGCCTCCGTGTCATGGGCTCCTGGAGGGGCCTGAGGGGCAGCCTCCTTCCTACAGACTATGGGCCCTGGCCTTGAAAGGCGTTCTGTTTTTGGGGAGGTAGGTGCAGGGGGGTCCATTAGGACTACTTCTTCCCCCTGGTACGGAATTCCATGTTTCCCAAAGTACAAGAGACTCTAAAGACTGTAGAGCCCGGAAACAGATTTGCGGCACTTGCATTTTGGGAGGGGGTTCATGTGTGGTGTTTTACTCTCCATCGGGTCAGTATTTGCATCTGGATCTGATATCCAGCAGGTTTCAGCCAGAAGTGAGGGAAACACCTGTGTTTACCATCCTCCCCACAGACTACAATAGCGACCCCCTCTGGGCTGAGTGCAAATACTGACTCCTTCTATGAAAAGGAGGACCTGATGGGGAACTTTGTGTGGTTTGTTCCGTCTATTGTATGTAAATTACCCCCTTGTACTGTTTAAATCCCCTGTGTTTCAAAATAAACTGAGTCCTGTTTTCACCTCAACATGAGTGCTGTCTGATGCGTGGGGTGGGCTGCTATGACAATAGCCACATTGTGTAGCTAAGCTTTGGCTACACACAGTGCCAGCACAGCTGCGTCCCCCCTTCTCTCTACAACGCTGGTTCTGTCTGGCACTGAAGGGGTTAATTGCTAGTGTCCCAGCAAGAGGAAGCAACGTTTGGCAGGAGTACCCAGTTGGGGTACAGGGCGTCCTGTCACACAACCAATGAAAGGTTCATGTTGACTGCTCAAATTAAATACAAATCACCAGAATTATTTTTATATACAATCTCCAATTTATTTACTTCAGGACACAACTGTTAAGTTTCAGTACACTCGTATTGCTCCTTTAATTATTAAATAACTTCTGTTTTATTCATTAGTTCCCTATTGGCTAGTACATACTTTTCTTCATAAAATATCTACCACTCAGTAATCAAGTTTGCCAGTTTTTTTTAACTTGCTAAAGTAATTTTTCCATTTTAATGTCAGTGCTTGGTTTCCAAATATCTCCAACTATTATAATTTTAATAATGTTTTGAACAGTTGCCAGTTTAATTTTCAGTGCTAGAAAATTAGAGGTAATTTATTTATTAATTTCAGCCAATGTCTCTCACAATTTTATATAATATTTTAATGGATCATAAAATTAAGCTCTTTTATTGTAGACTCATAAAACAAGTGGTAAGTTAATACTTTACAAATAAGTTACTGTATATTTAAATGTCAATTATCATTCACATGATTGCTAATTCTTAATCAAGCCATATTTAGTATAGCAGTATAACCTCATCTACTGGACACAAAAGAAAAAAAATTGGTATTCTCAATAAAAATACAGTGGATGAATAATAACACTTTATATAATGTTTAGCAAAATGGGTTTTTTTTGGATTTGAGGATTGAGAACATGACTCGCATTCTTCTGGATTACAGAGGATAAGGCAGAGGTGCCAGAATCAAGATGCACCTGGATTTTTAGCATACTACCTGCCATATTGTTTTGGGATTTACAATATTGTTACCTTACAACATATTTGTTGGAGAACTACTATCGCAATAGTTAAGATTGTGACCCTTGAGTAGTTACTTATACTTGTTGTTAAGTAAGACTCAATTTAAGTAGAATGTAAGAGTTTTTACTAAGCTGGTGTGCTGTTTAAGTCTAAATGCTTATTGGACAGTTTCTACAGACTGAACTCATGGTAATCAGGATTCAGGATTTCACCTGTGCCGCACGCCTCCTGTGGAATTCCCTTCCCTATTCCATCAGACTTTTTGCCTCATATGCAACTTTTAAAACCTCTCTGAAAACCCACCTGTTCAGGGAAGCGTACAATATTCCTTCCCATTACTCCCAACCATCATCATAATCAAGCCATCTGAATAATCAACAGCTTCAACACATCATCAGAACCAGATCAACTTCCCCCTCAACTACCAACTAGATTGTAAGCTCACAAGAGCAGGGCCCTCTTCTCCTTAGCACCAGTTTGTTATTGTATGTGTTTATAATTTGTTCTACCGACTGTAACAGCGCTGCGGAATCTTCCGGTGCTTTATAAATAAATGTAATGTATTTGTTCTGGCTAGAGGTGTCATATCCCCAAAATGCGCGTACCGGAGCGGCGAATGAGGGAGGACGCCGCAACATGCGGATACACGCACTATGATGGAATTACGCCGGCACGTAATTCCCGACGAACGTGACGTGATGACGTACCCGGAACTACCTCCACACAGATATAATGAACCTCGGACTGAACACGGACGGTTTTATTTGCAGTTTTATTGTTTTTAATTTGTTTTTCTCCTGAAGAAGCCGACGTGCTATCGGCGAAACGCGTCGAGAATAAATTGGAGACCTTTTTATACACCGTGTATTGGATATTTGATTCTTCCACACGCTTATGCACATTACTCTGAGTTGTGCTCCATCATAATTATTTCTACCATTTAGACTGATTTTCCGATGAGCTCCTTCTCCTGGCCCACTTGTGAGTGGTACTTACAGCACATTTAGTTTATATCATATTTTTACATATTACACTATTAGTATTTGTTTTTTCTTCCTCCTATGTATATGCGCTCCATGTTTGGTTTGTAGAGGTGTCATATTCCCAGAGGGATCCCTGTGGTGATTCATGGCCAAAAAAAAGTTTTCAGAGATGCAGCAAGCTACAGACAGTTGCACCGAATATGCTGGACAACTTCTGCCTGTTTTCTGGCAATGGCCTGGAGGCCTACAAGTTACTACATATGAGGCCCTGGAGGATCTGATGATTTTGGAGCAGTTCCTGAGGACACGAAGTCCGGAGGCCCGAGAGCAGATTCTGGAAAGAAAACCTAAGACCACGGCAGAGGCAGCAGTCCTGGCTAACGATTATGCCAACAGCTATACCTCAACAACCAAACGGGGACCAGCAATTTATATAGTGGCCCCAGATGAGACAGGGCGGAGGCAAAGAAGGTATCACATCAATATGCTGAAGGCATATTATGACCCGGAGACTTCAGTCTTAAGCATGTGCAGCTTACCAGAGGAGGGGTCAGATAGGGATCCCCTAGTGGGAGAAGCTAAGAGAGGCAGAGATGAATTCTCCATAGAGAAGGCAGAGATAAATTCCCAGCTCTCTGGGAGCAGAAATAGCAGCTCCATCAAGTGATAACCCTCTATGAACGTATATTTACTGGGGTGCCAGGGAAAACCACATTGGCTTACCACCATGTTCACACAGGGTTTCAACCCCCTCTAGGGCAGATGGCATATCAATTGTCCCCTGAGGTGAGAGTGCATATCCAACAAGAGATAGAGGACATGATGAGGTTGGGGTAAACACTCTAAAAGTTCTTGGGCCTCTCCTGTTGTACTAGTACCCAAAAAGGATAAGTTGAATTGCTTCTGTGTAGATTACAGATGGTTAAATGCAGTCACCACCTTTGATGCCTACCCCATGCCTAGGATAGATGTGGCACTAGACCAGCTAGCAGGTGCCCAATAGCTCACCATTATAGGTTTGAGCATGGGATATTGGCAAATCCATATGACCCCTGATGCCCAGGAACGCTCCCTATTTATTACTCCCTTTGGTTTATATGAATTCTGTGTAATGCCCTTTGGGATGAAAAACGCACCTGCCACCTTCCAAAGGCTAGTGAATCAGTTTCTGGAAGGTCAAGGTGAGTTTGCAGTGGCCTACCTTGATGACATTGCAGTGTTTAGTAATACCTGGGAGGAACACTTGGCCCATTTGGACAAGGTTCTGGGTCTCATTGCCAATGCAGGGCTCACCAATAAACCTGAGAAGTGTCAAATAGGGATAAGGGAAGTCCAGTATTTAGCTACAGCCCTATTTGTATGGAAGATATTTCACTGTCATAATGGATCATAATCCTCTGCATTGGGTAGATAGGGTAGCAGGAAACAACAGCAAGCTGCTCAGGTGGAGTATTTTACTCCAACAGTATAATTTCACTGTGCAGCACAAGAAAGGCAGTTTACATGGGAATGCTGATGGCTTATCTCGACAAAAAGATTCTTCTGTCCACCTTCTTAAAGGGGATGCATGGAAGGGTAATCCAGTAGATTGGAGAGGTCAGGTGCCTTACCTATCAGTGTTGTTTCCAGAGACTCTTCCGCACCCAAACCACATGCAGAAAATTTCCCAACTTACTAAAGGACCAGTGGGCAAAGTACCTCACCCCTGGTCTCAGAGGTCCTGCGCTGGAAGCATTTGCAGAGCTACCAGCAGAATCTGACTAGTACTATGAGGCACTTAAGGCTGCACTGCAGAAACTGTACAACCTTATTCCTGAGGTATACTGAAACGCTCCACCGAGAGCTACACTATAGTTGTGGGACACCTGGCATCGGCATTCTGACAGTGGACTAGAGGGCTGTTCCCCATCGCCCAGCCTACTGTACCATCTTCTGCGTCAGCTTCTACCTCAGGGAGAGGGGGAGCTAGTGCCACTCCTATGTGTGGTGATAGCCCCAGATGTTTTATTTGTAATAAAGTGGGGCATCTGGAGGGGGTCATGCCATCCTCATGGCTGGGCACCTATGGGTGCTGTGGACTTAGTCCCATTTGGCTCATTATTTTTATTGGCCTGGTATGGGCACGGTTGTGGCAAATGAATTACCATTTGAGAGGATAGCTATTGATATTGTCTGCCCCCTTGCTATCCTCAGTATTTCAGGCAAGCGGTATATTCTAACCAAAGTAGATTATGCCACTTGCTACCCAGAGGCTGTAGCACTGTCATCTATCAGGGTTGAGAAGTTGCCCGAGGCATATCCTCCCATGTGGGATTCCCCAGAGAAATGCTGACCGATCAAGGCCCCCAGTTCATGTTGGATGCAGGTAGAGCATTTATTGACCAGCCCCTACCACCCCTAGACAAATATCTTGTGTGAGAGATTTAGCAGATGCTGAGGACATTTGTAGAGTCACAGGGGAGGGATTGGGAGCAATAGCTCCCACACCTCCGGCTTGCTAATAGGGAGGTGCCGCAGGAATCCACAGGCTTTTTCCCGTTTGAGTTTCTCTATGGACATAGAGTGCGTGGTCCCCTGGCTGTGCTCAATCCAAGCATTGGCATGACCGTAATGCCAGAAATAGAGTGTATGGGGCAAAAGCTACTTGTGTTGATACCCGCAAGGCAGAACAAATTGCAGATGGCCTGGAAAGATCTGTTCACTGTTCTACAGTGGGTAAATGATGTAAAGTATGTGGTATCTTTGGATGAGAGAAGGAAACAGAAAAAGGTGAACCACATAAACATGATCAAAGCATATTATGACAGGGAGCCCACTGTGTATATAGTTTGGTGTATGGGGATTTTTGTGTTCCAACCGGGGATTTAGAGGGCCTTGAGCTAGCCAGGTTAATACCCACTTAGAGTTTCACAGGGGTCAGCTATTTGAGACACTTAGACCTTACCATAAGGTCTTCACAGGGAAGCCTGGCAGGACACACCTAGTAACACATCATGGTGACACTGGGGATCACCTTTGTCACGTAAGCCTCCGTGCCATGGGCTCCTGGAGGGGACTGCCTCCTTCCTACAGACTATGGGCCCTGGTAAGGAGTGCCACGTTATCCAAATCATAAAAGACTCTAAAGACTGTGGAGCTCGGAAACAGATTTGGGGTTCCTGCATTTTGAGACTAGAGTCAACCTACCCCTTAGTTAATATTATCCTTTTGTGTGTTAATACAAATGTATTTTATTATTGCCTTATTTCCTAACTGTTCATACACAGAACACTAAGGTCTGGGAGATAATCTAGTCAAGACAATGTGTGTTCCTTATCTTAGTGGTGTCTGTGTCCTTTTGTATTGTTAATCCCTTTACTGCCCCTGTTGTCTCTGGGAGGCCAGTATCTTGTTTTATGTTAATGTGTGTTTTGCTGGATATATCCAGCCGTCTGTGTCTAAAATAAATCAGTTCTCCTCTTGTTGTAGCTAAAGGCTAGTCTTGCCTGGTTATTTGGGTACCGGATAGCGATATCCCTTTACTTTGCTTGGGGATATTGCCTACGGATTGCGGGAATTATTGTCCTGAAGGGATAACCTGAGGTCCCTGGTCGTTCGGTCACAATCCTCCCTTCAGACAGGCTGCCTACAGAGATTCCAGAGAGAGGTGAAGGCTGACATTAGGAGGGCATAATTTGGAAGTCTCACAGTCCCTTGGCCTCTGCAGTAGTATTAGTCCCCAAGAAGCATAAGACCACTAGATTCTGTGTGTACTACCAGCTTATACTATGCCTCGCATCAATGTGTTACTAGACCAACTAGCTGGGGCCAAATTCCTGAGTATCTCAGCCGAGGGTACTGGCAGATCCCGCTGACCCCTGAAGCACAGGGGTCTGCCTTTATTATATGAGTTCCAGGCGATGCCATTTGGGATGAAAAATGCCCCTGCCACATTCCAGAGGCTAGTTAATCACCTGCTAAAGGAACAGGATGAGCATGTGGTAGCATATCTGGATGACATTGTGGTGTTCAGGAACATTTGATTCATTTAGCACAGGTTCTAGACCGCATAGCAGCTGCTGTGTTAACTATTAAACCAGATAAGTGCTAACTGGGTATGGCAGAAGTTCAGTACCTGGGGCACAAAGTATGAGGAGGGAGACTTTGCCCAGAGCTCAGTAAAATAGAGGCTCTAATGGCCTGGCCTGTCTCACTGACTAAAAAAACAGGTGATGTCATTCATGACTAACGCAGGATATTATTGAAGGAAATTCGTACCACATTATAGTTCCCAAGCCAAACCCCTAACCAATTTTACTAAAGGAGGCCCTTCCTCGAGTGGTGTGGCCTTCAGCTCCTTAAAACAAGGACTTACTAACTTGCCTGTACTACAGGCCCCTAATTTCCGGGAAGATTGGAAACTAGCAAATGTGCTAGTCAAGCAACTACATGCACATACAGTATCTCACAAAAGTGAGTACACCCCTCACATTTTTGTAAATATTTTATTATATCTTTTCATGTGACAATACTGTAGAATTGACACTACAATGTAAAGTAGTGAATGCACAGCCTGTATAACAGTGTAAATTTGCTGTTCCCTTAAAAAGAACTCAGCACACAGCCATAAATATCTAAACCTTGGCAACAAAAGTGAGTATACCCTTAAGTTGAAATGTCCAAATTTAGCCATTTCCCCTCCCCGGTGTTATGTGACTCGTTAGTGTTACAAGGTCTCAGGTGTGAATGGGGAGCAGGTGTGTTAAATTTGGTGTTATCGCTCTCACACACTCTCATACTGGTCACTGGAAGTTCAACATGGCAAAGAACTCTCTGAGGATCTGAAAAAAAATAATTGTTGCTCTACATAAAGATGGCTTGGCTATAAGAAGATAAGGCCAAGACCATGAAACTGAGCTGCAGCACGGTGGGCAAGACCATACAATGGTTTCACAGGACAGGTTATAGTCCAACCTATAACCTGGATTATGGATATTAGATTAATAGGGACAGAATGTTGATCCAGGGATTTATTCTGATATTTGGAGTCGGGAAGGAATTTTCCCCCTGGTATGGGGCAATTGGCATCTGCTTTATAAGGGTTTTTTGCCTTCCTCTGGATCAAGACAGTAGGGACACGATATGTATATAGGTTGAACTTGATGGACTTAGGTGTTTTTTCAGCCTTTGTTACTATGTTCCACTCAGAACAGGCCTCGCCATGGTCGACCAAAAAAGTGCACATGCTCAGCGTCATATCCAGAGGTTGTCATTGGGAGGAGTACAAAGACAAGTGTGTTTTGCCTACAGCCAAGCATGGTGGTGGGAGTGTCATGGTCTGGGCCTGCATGAGTGCTGTCGGCACTGGGCAGCTGTTCATTGAAGGAGCCATGAATGCCAACATGTGACATACTGAAGCAGAGCATGATCCCCTCCCTTCGGAGACTGGGCCGCAGGACAGTATTCCAACATGATAATAACCTCAAACACACCTCCAAGACGACCACTGCCTTGCTAAGGAAGTTGAAGGTAAAGGTGATTGACTGGCCAAGCATGTCTCCAGACCTAAACCCTATTGAGCATCTGTGGGGCATCAAGGTCTCTAACATCCACCAGCTCCATGATGTCGTCATGGAGCAGTGGAAGAGCAACCAGTGGCAACCTTTAAAGCTCTGGTGGACTCCATGCCCAAGAGGGTTAAGGCAGTGCTGGAAAATAATGGTGGCCACACAAGATATTGACACTTTGGGAACAATATGGATATTTCCACTTAGCTTATGTTATACAGGCTGTACACTCCTTTCCATTGTAGCAGAGTATCATTTCTTCAGTGTAATATTTCTTCAGGGCAATATACAAGGATATGGGGGCATTAATTTACAAAAGCGTGCTGGCTGGGGGCATCACATAAATCAATACTAAAGGGGGGCTGGGTGATAAATATAACATGTGGGGCTAGCTGGGGCAATACATAAGGGTGACCACATTGCCCATGTTTTCCAGGCCACACAACTTTGACATATTGCTGACCAGCCCCCAGATAAAATGCTGCCAAGCAGTATGGGAGATATATAGACTAATGGAAGGGAACCAACTAGCCAGATCTACATCCCCCATACATTTTATCTGGGCCGGTGGCATCCATACACAAGGGGGGCAGCTGAGGTCATTACATACATCAATACTAAAGCGAGGGGCAGGCTGGGGGCATAATTACACATAGTGCTGGCTGGGGGCAATAGATAAGGGGGCAAAAACACAAAAAGGGGGGGTTTAACAACAAAGCATTGTGGAAAATACTTTGTAGTTTAGCCCATCCAGATGTGCGTGTCAGTGTGGCAGAGCCTCTCCTGGTGTATGTGTCTAGGTGTGGCAGAGCCTGCCCTTGTGTGTGTGTCTGGCAGTCGGTGTGGCAGAGCCTGTCCTTGTGTTTGTACTTGGGCGTCGGTGTGGCAGAGCCTGTCCTGGTGTCAGGCTCCATTCAGGCTGCGTAGCTGCTTCTCGCTAGAGTTTCCCCCGTCTCGCTAGAGTTCCCCCCCATCTGGCTAGAGTTCCCCCCATCTCGCTAGAGTTCCTCTTTGCTGTTATCCATTCCTGGATTTCCATATGCTCTGTTCTGTGCTTCTGATTCCTTGATTCCAGTTCTGCTCTAGATTTAATGTTTAGTTTCAGTTTATTAATAATTCAGTAGGCAAGGTTTAGTGCTAGGACCCACTGAATATTGGAGTACTTTGGTGTAGTGGTGGGCTAAGCATACTATGGCCATAAGATGCGACTAAATCTCCAATTGTTATCATATAGTCCTAGGCTAGTCTTTTGTTTCTGTGTGTCAGTCCTTTATGTGCAGTCACCTTCTTTTCCCTGAATCATCTGAGGATCTCGGTTTCTCTCTCCTGAGACATATCTCATGCCTGCTCCAGGGTACCTGCAGGATATCTCCAAGTTCTGCTTTGTTCTGGACAACATCCGTTGCTATGAAAGGGCCCTGGTATATGGCCGCACAACCCTAGATGCCCACGCAGGGGAGTGCAGTTTTTGTCCAACTCCTCTACTGCGCAATAACTCCTGAACACCATCTTTGGGTGCTCTGGGTCATTACAGTCGTCTGTGTGGATGCAGTTCCTGATACCTGGTGTGTGTGTGTTTGGGCATTGGTGTGGCAGAGCCTGTCCTGGTCTGTATTTGGTCATCTGTTTCCTGGCACTTTACTTACTGTAGGAATAAATTGAACTATCTCATTTTTACTTATCCAGAGATAAAACCCCCTCCTGAATTTGTAGTCACTTAAGAGGACAAAA
Source organism: Spea multiplicata (assembly GCA_009364415.1). Lineage (NCBI taxonomy): Eukaryota > Metazoa > Chordata > Amphibia > Anura > Pelobatidae > Spea > Spea multiplicata. The sequence goes on along the minus strand of VKOC01022681.1, from coordinate 7,351 downwards.
CTTTCTAGGCTCAGAAATCAGGGAGAGGAAAAGTAAAGGTTTTGTGTTATTTACTCTATTTCAATCTGCGTATTTTATTGAAAAGGATTAGTGGCATCCTGTGTATGATGACTTTTTTTTTGTGCTGATGTACTCCCAATCCCATCACATAAGATTCTATTTCTGTTACCTTTCGCCGGCGGGTCTGTCCAGGGAGCTCCTCTGCTGCCGTCCTCGGTGCTATGGAGGTGCACACACGTGCACGCTGTCATGGCGGCCAGGAATCCTTACCCAGCAACTGGGTACGTCACGCTAGGGGGCGGGTCCTCCCGCTTTTTATCTGATTGGCTGATTATTGCCTGCAGCTGTTTGGCACCAAATTTAAACCCACTGCTCACTCTAATCTGAGCCCTTGTGTGGTACAAACGTTATCACTGTCTCAGTGTGCTATATTCTGATTTACTGGTTTCCTGACTCCTGCTTTGTTCCTGACTACTCTTTGATCGCCGCCTGGATTGACTTTGGATTGCTTTTTGGACTTTGCCTGTTTGCTGCCTGCCTCGACCTTGGACTGTGACCTGTTTATGCTATTGGAACTTTCCTGCTGTTGTCCCACTATTCCTCCGGCTACTACCCGTCCTGATATCCTACCATTCTGCAAACGGGACCCATCTCTCGTCGAATTGTTACAATTTCATGCTATCTGCCTAGCACTGATGTCATCTTTATACAGCACACATGGAAGCCGAGGAGTTTAGATTCTGTCTATTTTAATCCTCAGCACCAGGCCCATGATGCTCTTACTCTGCTCAAAAGATTCTAAGTATTTTTTTTAACTAATGGACAAAATGTGAGAAATAACATATGATTTTATGATATATATATATATATATATCATAAAATCACATAAAATCACTATATAAACACACACCAAATATGCTGTATACATAGTTTGAAGAAAATATGCTTAACAAATAGTTTTACCTTTTGCCAATTTAAAAAAAAATATCCAGGGATTTCATTTTAAAAATCTAGTCACCTTAATATAGATACTTTGGAGAGAGTTTAGAGGAGAGCTGCTAAAATGGTTCATGGATTGCAGCATACAACTTACCTGGAAAGGTTAAAGGATCTTAACATATAAAGCCTGCAAGAAAGACGTGACAGGGGTTACGATAGAAACATTTCAATACTTAACCCCTTGATGACAATTAACGTGCCTGGCACGTCATGGGGTTGGATGGGCATAGGAAGCAATCAACAATTGTTTTCTTCACTAAGCTGGTGTTGCTGCAATACCTTGAGAGCCAGGCATGCAGCAACACCAAAAAAAAATGTTGAGGCCCTGTACGTTGTTTCACCATATTGAAAGGCTCCAAACCAATGGTGGAGTTGCCTGGGGGTTATAAAACAATACTCAGTAGATGTTTCTGAACACATATTGAGGTACTGTTTGACAGTGACATATACCAGGAGCTGTAAAGTCATACCAAAAGTATAATGTGTGTGGAAAAAATGCACATAAGATTGCTACCACAAAGGTTGGTTGTAGAATTAGTGCTTTGAAAGTGTTAAAATACTAGTTTTAGAACTATATGGTTTGATGGAGGTAAATTGAACTGACCGGCTTCAAAACTGGGGCCAGAATGACCAGTTAAAAGAAATTTAAAAAAGGGTTTTGAAATAGCAATATGCTATTAGTACGTATGTATTGTCCTATAACTTGCAAAAATAAAGCATCAAAACATTGGCTATTTCTAAACTCGGGACTAATATTTTTTTTCACTGGATGATTCCAATTATGTTGTCACGGTGACATCACTGGGATCTTTTTATTTTTTTTTAATGTTTACATTTTTATATAACTATTTTTACAATTTCAATGTTTTATTTTTTAAAAAAAATGTATTCCACTGATCACATAGTGATTAGTGAGCTGGGCTCCATTGGTCTGCATTGTTGGCTGCAGTACCTGTTTAGTTTTTCACACATGGCTTCTCCATGTTGGCTCTATTTTTGTTAAATAAATCATGGCACAGTGTCATGTTGCTCATCTGAGGTTGTATTTACCTAATTGTTAAATCTGCTAAGGAATAGGTTATCGTTACTTCTTTCTCACACAACTCTACTTATTCTGGCCAGACAATATTGCAGTCTAACACACTTAATTTAGATTCACACAAGTAAAGCAAAACGACAGACACAGAAGACATTGTATTATATAAACTAGCTGTGGCCTATACTGTATAAACCAGTCAGTGAAACTCACAAAAACATTATACGTTGGAGAAGTATTTTTTATTTATACCATTGTAACAATAAATAGGAGGATTGTAACTAATTCAAAGCTTGGTCTTATGGCAACTGAGAATGATCCCTTTTATTGGTTGCTGCAGTGCTAGAACAACATTTCAAACATTGCTGTGAAGTCACATTTGTTACATAACGCATAAGTAAACCCAAAAAGTAAATGGAGCAACAAAATGAGTATGTGGGATCTGGGTGAAACCATTGTGAAGCCTGTGTTTCTTATATTAATCCTATATAATGGCCTTTTTTACATTATTTCAGAACCATGGAAGTTTGGGTGAGCATTAACAATGGAAATACTGCTCTTACCAACCCTCAAACGGTCACAGCTAGTAGTTGTGTAAGTATAAAGGATTATATCAAGATGTATTTGTAAATAACTGCCTTCAATTAGCGTTTTTGATTGTGATTCTTTATTCCTGTTCTCAGCCACTCATTTTTAGATGTTTCTAACCTGTTAAAGACAAGCTGAGGGTGTCTTTCACTCGTTGGGTATTAAGGCAAAGAAGTGGTAGAAAAGTTGCATCTAAAATAAATGTTCCCCTTTTAAGCCATTCAGATTTGAGTTGTATTTCTCTTACAGGGCATTGCATTCAAATGTTTCGTTATTTCACATGATCTACTGCCAACCCAAGTAGCAAGGAGTAATTGACTTCTTGGACTCAATTTGCATTATTTCAGCCAACCCTGTGTCGCTAGAGATTGTTTAGAATGGCAAAGTTCCTTTCAGTTATATTAGGGCAGGATAGCCCTAATATAGTGGCTGATAGTGGCTGATCTGTATCTCAGTGTATTGGTTAGCACAATTAGGACATTTAAACATGCATGGGATAGGCATAACCTTTGTTTCTATGATGCTGCAGCAAGATGGCTACTCCCAAATAAAGCAGAAAAATTGAGTCAAAAGGAAATAAAAAAATGAAGAATCCGAAATGTGACAGTTCCATTTTATGTGTATAGTCAATACTTGTTTAGATGAGCCAATCATAAGTGTCTTCAAGGCAAATGAATCCCTCTCTAGTGCTGTGATCTAAATGAATACATTGATTTACTTTTTTTCCCAAACAAAATGCCATATTTAAAATATAAAATCATACAAATGTTCATATGTTTTTTACTGTTTTATTCACAGACCAATGGTCTTGCTGCAGTTATTGCGATTCTAGTGATATTGCTGCTGTTCGCCCTTGCCTTATTTTGGTGGTTCTGGCCTCTTTGTTGCAAAGTGGTAAGTTCAGATATGTAGGATAAATAAGGAACAATCATTAGATTTAACAGTCACTCTAACAGTCCTCACCAATCTCCCAAGCTTTTGCTTTGCTCTGCCCCTTTAAGGCACGTCACACAAACATGGTCAGTTAACAAATCATGGCATTGAACAAGCTTAGAAAGTGATCTTTCACTTTCGATGTTGAGGCATTCGGCAACACCGAGATCGGCATCAGGGACAATGTCTGGCCCCTCCCTGTGGCGTTAATGTTCGCCATACATTGTATGGTGGCTGATGCCCATTTTAACACCCACCCCAGGATTCCACTGTGAGAGATTTTACCACTCGCAAAATGGTTGCGGCTCCTTTAAAAAAAAATAACCATAAGTAGCAGAGTAGGAGGCATATCAAGTATACAGACTGCTAAGGGGGTACAAAGTTAGAATAGTCCAGGTAACAATCCAAAAGGGTTTACGACTGGTCCAAAAAGGTAACAGGCAGGCAAAATTGCAAATCCCAGCGTCAAATCCAGAGTCAGGCATGAAATATAGCTTCAGACAAAGTAAGATAATGAACTCATACCTGTGTTACTGAAAGGCAGGGATATAAAGCCTGTTGATTAGGTCAGGTGTGTTGATAAAATAGGCTTCAGGTGAGGGAGGCAGGGTTCAGTCACACCAGCTAACCAAACAGCAAGCTGTGGAGAAGAGTTCAACTCCAGGCAGACCTCTTAAAGGGGTGGCCACCCCTGGCAGTTTGCAGGGCTGGGGCAGAATCCTGACAGTAAGGTTGAGTAACAACAAATTTTGTTTCCAAATAAGCCAAGTAAAAGCCCTCCAAATTTTGCCTGACCAAGATGGCAGGAAATTAAATTTGGTCCATTTGCACAAATCTAATGTTCATTGAATTCTATTATTCATAGAAGTTAAGCGTCCTTGCTACATTTTTTGTTGTTTTGCTTGACTGCCCATGTGCAGTGTGTTGTATCGTTTCTTGTATTGTGTCTATATTGAGTTTAGTCAGGTCTAGTGGAGGTTAGACAAAAAAAAAGGATGGTCTAAATTGTGCATGCAAAAAATTTATTCATTTAGTGCTAATCTCATCTAGTAGCTTTTAAAGAATAGTTGTCTAAAAGATTGAATGTATCAGTCACACTGTTAAAGCTATGACTATTGCACTTTTGTCAGGTCATTTAATTACTTAGTGCATTATTCAATAGATTGTAGAACCTTTAGCAACAATAACGTGAACTAATATTTTTCTGTATGGCTCTGTATACACCACAGCATTTTAATTGGGCTGAGGTCTGAACTGGGCCATTGCAACACCTTGTTTCTTTTTGTATGTAGAGGAGTTCAGGGTCGATTTAATGACTGTAAGGTTCCTAGTTCCTGTGGCTGCAAAACAAGCCCAAATTATCACCCCACCACCACTGTGCTTGACAGTTGATATGAGGTGTTTTTGCTGATATGCTGTGCTTGGTTTTCACCAAACATGCCACTATGCATTATGACCAAACATCTCTTCGGTCTCATCTGTCCTGAGGACAAACTTAAGTCATGCTGTCATGTTCTTAGAAAGAAGAGGCTTTGTCATGGCAACCCTTCCAAACAAACTATACCTGTTCAGTCTTTTTCTAATTAACATTTAACATACTAACTAGGGCCTGTAGAGTCTGAAATGTAACTCCTATTTTTTGCAATTCCTCTGAGCATTGCACGGTCTGGCTTTGGGGGGAATGTGCTAGGATGTCCACTCCTGGGAAGATTGCTAACTGTCTTGAATATTTTCCACTTGTGAATAATCTTTTTCACTGTAGAGTGATGGATAAATTGTTTGGAAATGTCCTTTACAACCTTTACGAGGTTGACGGGCATCAACAATTGCTTCTCTAAGATCACTACTGATGTATTTCCTCCTTGGTATTGTGTTAACGCACACCTGAATGCTCCAGACCAGCAAACTGCTAAAACTTCAGCTTTTATAGAGGTGGTCACATTTTATCTAACTATTTTATAGACCTGCTAAGAAACAGATGATTGTTATTATGTCCTAATATATAGAACCGTAAAATTCAAAGAGTGTGTACCTTATTTTTCACATGACTGTACACTTTACTCTCTTGGAGGCAAGTGTATATGAAGTGAGAGGATTTTTTGCAACTAACAATCACTTTCAGTTTAGTGAAAAAAACCTCAAATGACTCATGCACATTTATATACACTGATATACTTACACAGAACTTATTACACAAACATATAGTATATACACATACACACGCTGGCATCATTTGCACATTGCCCTCACCCCAGACATTATTAATGTTTGCTTAAGGAGCCTAAAATTAGATTCATATTGATTTATGTAATAAAATACTGAACTTAAATTCAATAAAAATTCTGGAAAACCACCCTTATCCAAAGCACGCATCTATTGGCATTTTAGGTGTTAAGGAGATAGACAACAGAATCAAATCATATTGCATATGGTTTCAGCCCGATGTTTAAAAATTATTTTGAAAGCATTTTTATTTGTTTTAGTCTTGAACAGCTTAGCTATATAGTTTCTGTGGTATAGAGAAGCCATACTAAACATTACATGGCATTGAAACATTTTAAAAATCCAGCAGCAATTGAAGGATTACTTTGTAGTCCATTATAGGCTCTTATTTGTGATATGCTAATCCACTTGAAAACACTTTTCATTTAGATATTAATATTTGATTTAATCTTTAATTGCATGTCTCTTATCCTGTTGCCATTTTTACTCTTCTGTGCTCTCCAAACTCAGGGCTAACAGTGCCTAGAAGTGGTAGGTTTCATAATCTTTCTGGGTTGTTGTGTGCCTTTGCATACACAGTGCTTTTACTTAAATATTCTAAATGTCGCCAGATTAACATGCATACATTTTTTAATTTGTTTTCTGAATGAAATAAGTCTACATCAAAGCAATCTTCATTTGTCCCTAAAAGCACAGAGACAAAAAAAATAATGGATAGGTAAGCTGGTCATATTTTTTTATGTATAAAACATACAAAAACCCCTTTTATTTGTTGTTTTATAATGTTTGCAAAATCTGGTGTCAGATGAGTCCTGTGTCAACTACATTCATGTATTCATGTGACTCTGTCAGGTCCCCCGTCCTTCCCCTTGACCCTTACCTTCGGCATCTGCCACGCTACTGCTCCATTGCGGGGTGTCCCCAGCCTCTGGTTCTCCCCGCACCGCCACTCAATGCCACAACCCTGCTGGAGACACCGGGGGGGCGTGACCCGGCCTCCATGGACCCTATCTCAATGGTAGAGATAGGGGAGGCGGAGAGAGAGGATGGAAATTCCTTAGGGAATTGCATAGCACTGCAGGTGAGGGCATGAGCACCTAGGAGCCAGAGGGAGAGGATCTACCTATGGACCAGTATAAAAACCCTGCACACCCTTCCATCAGTGCTTAGTTATTGAGCCCTCAGACCCAGTCCTTTCCATCTTCAGCCTATGCTACTTGATTGACCTCCTGGCACCCGACTTTGGCATAGTTTTCATACTTTCCTATAAATGATATAGTAGATTTTATATTTTTCCATTACAGGCAAAAGTGTTTTTTGTAGTCTAAACTAGGGCTGCAACTAACGATTATTTTCATTCGATTAATCGATTAATCAGATAAAAAAAATGTAAATTTTTCATTTATTTAAAATTAATTTATAAAGTAACATAGGATGTTAAAAACAAACGGCAGAATAAAAAAACTTTGATAAAAAAGCATTTCTTGTTTTTATTTCCCAACCTGCACCCCCAGCTTGCCACACTGCCCTCCCCACATAAACCTTATATACCCTATATGCCTTGTACCCCCA
>VKOC01022676.1:0-22576 GCA_009364415.1 Spea multiplicata | reverse complement strand
GGTCTGCCCAGGCTGCGGAGCTGCATATCTGTCCTGCTTTAGTTTCTCTGCTTTGCTTTGATCCATTCCTGGATTTCCTTTTGCTGTGTTCTATTTTCCATTCCTTGTTTCTGCTCCAGCTCTTTGCTTCAGCTCTGCTTCCTTTATTAGGTGTGCCCCACCTGTGTGTTCTGTTTGTCTCAGTCTGCAGTCTAAGGTATGTCTCAGTGCTATATGTTTGGTTTCCATGTTTGGTTTGGTTTGTACCTTTGTCTGCAGGGATTAGCGTTAGGACCCACCGTCATTGGAGTACTTTGGCGTAGTGGTGGGCTAAGCATACTATGGCCATATCATGTGACTGAATCTCCAATAGTTATCATTAGTCCTAGGCTAGTTTCTGTATTCATGTGTGTCAGTCTGGTTATGTGTATTCCTTGCCTTGTGCCACTTATCTTGTATATCTTGTATGTCATGTGTCTTGCCTGGTCTCCCTTTCCCTTGCTTGTTTTGTGTCTGCTACATTAACTCTTTGCTTAGCTTTTATTCTCCCAGCCTGCAGCATCCTGCACGTGATTCAGTGATATGCTTCATGCCTGCTCCAGGGTGCCTGCAGGATATCTTCATTCTGGTCTTCATCTGCTGCCATATCAGGGCGCTGGTGTTTGGCTGTACTACCTAGGTGCTCAACGCCTGGGCGAGTGTGGTCACCCTGCAACCAGGCCCTGCCCCAGACTCCACTGCTGCATCGTGACTCCTGTAAACTACATCGGGCGCGCTGGGTCCTTCCAGTCACCAGCTTGGACCCAGTCCGTGACACATGGCTGCAGGTAAAAGGCCAGGAGTTCGCGGAGTGGAGTTTGCAGCATTCCAGCCCTTCCAGTGGGCCTCCGTATCGTCCAGCCCTTCCAGTGGGCCTCCGTACCCGTCTGCCCTTCCAGTGGGCCTCCGTACCCGTCTGCCCTTCCAGTGGGCCTCCATACCTATCGTGCACCCCATCAAAAGGGGTTTCCTGTCATGTTCACCCCACCAAAAGGGGTTTTCTATCGTGTACCCCATCAAAAGGGGTTTCCTCCAAAGCCTGCCCTTTCCGTAGGGCTTCCTGCCAAGCTTGCCCCTTCCGGTGGGCTTCCTGATGTGTGAGCCCTTTCCGTAGGGCTTCCTACCGAGCGTGCCCTTTCCAGAGGGTTTCCTGATGTGTGAGCCCTTTCCGTAGGGCTTCCTACCGAGCGCGCCCTTTCCAGAGGGTTTCTTGCCAAGCTTGCCCTTTCCAGTGGGCAACCTGCCGTGTACCCTGAAAGAGGGTTTCCTGTGTTGCGGCCAACGACCCACTATGGACTCCCAGTATGAGAGCCTGCATCCGGGCCCCTGGTCGAGTATTCTCCAAGTGGGCAACCTGCCGTGTACCCTGAAAGAGGGTTTCCTGTGTTGCGGCCAACGACCCACTATGGACTCCCAGTATGAGTGCCTGCATCCGGGCCCCTGGTCGAGTATTCTCCAAGTGGGCAACCTGCCGTGTGCCCTGCAAGTGGGCAACCTGATGTCTGAACCTGAACCCGTGCCTGAACCATGCCTGTGCTTGAACCTGTACCAGTCGTGTCTGCCCAGCAAGTGGGTTACCTGCCGTGTCTGCCCTGTCAAGTGGCTTATCTACCTTGCCTTCGTCTGGACCTAAAACTCCGCTAGAGACATCTTCCTCATTCCTGCTCAGATATGCTGATTCCTGTTTCAGAGGAGAGTGCGCAAGAAGCGGCTTCCTCATTCCTGATCAGATATGCTGATTCCTGTTTTAGAGGAGGTTGGTCTGCTAAGCGGCAGTGCTGGTCATCGAAGGACTCCTTCGTTTTTCAGACTCCGTATGCTGGTTCCTGGGTTGACTTGTTTCCTCCATTCTCCCGTCTGGGAGCGGGCCTTCCTTCTATTGATGTTTCTGTTCGCGTCCGGAGGCCGCTCTTTTCGGAGGGGGATACTGTCACGGTCTGCCCAGGCTGCGGAGCTGCATATCTGTCCTGCTTTAGTTTCTCTGTTTTGCTTTGATCCATTCCTGGATTTCCTTTTGCTGTGTTCTATTTTCCATTCCTTGTTTCTGCTCCAGCTCTTTGCTTCAGTTCTGTTTCCTTTATTAGGTGTGCCCCACCTGTGTGTTCTGTTTGTCTCAGTCTGCAGTCTACAGTATGTCTCAGTGCTATATGTTTGGTTTCCATGTTTGGTTTGTTTTGTACCTTTGTCTGCAGGGATTAGCGTTAGGACCCACCGTCATTGGAGTACTTTGGCGTAGTGGTGGGCTAAGCATACTATGGCCATATCATGTGACTGAATCTCCAATAGTTATCTTGTAGTCCTAGGCTAGTTTCTGTATTCATGTGTGTCAGTCTGTGATGTAACCTGTGGTGTGTCCTTTACTATCCTGTCTGTATCCCCGGTTCTGGGATGTCCTGTCTTGTTCATATCTTGTCTGGTTATGTGTATTCCTTGCCTTGTGCCACTTATCGTGTATATCTTGTATGTCATGTGTCTTGCCTGGTCTCCCTTTCCCTTGCTTGTTTTGTGTCTGCTACATTAACTCTTTGCTTAGCTTTCATTCTCCCAGCCTGCAGCATCCTGCACGTGATTCAGTGATATGCTTCATGCCTGCTCCAGGGTGCCTGCAGGATATCTTCATTCTGGTCTTCATCTGCTGCCATATCTGGGCGCTGGTGTTTGGCTGTACTAACCTAGGTGCTCAACGCCTGGGCGAGTGTGGTCACCCTGCAACCAGGCCCTGCCCCAGACTCCACTGCTGCATCGTGACTCCTGTAAACTACATCGGGCGCGCTGGGTCCTTCCAGTCACCAGCTTGGACCCAGTCCGTGACACCGTGTCCCTGTTTTATTTCCCACGGCTCCGCTGCTCCCCGTGTGTTTTTTTTTCTCACTCCACTTCTCCATGAACTTGACCTCCTGTGAATTTTTACAAAGGGCCAGAGCCTCCGGACACAACCATTCCCCTGACTGGAGAAAGAGGGAAGAGAGTGTCCTCCCTTTTTGCGGAAGTGCACCAAGAGGCCAGAATAATTCAGATATATTTGAGGAGAAAGAGAGGCGCCCAAACGTATTCTGGCCTCCCGGTAACATTAAAATGAAAGGGTGAGTCCAAATATTTTGCATCAATCATGAATAATATATAACCTAGATATATCTATTACCAACGTAAGCCTATAACAATACACTTTAATTTTGAAACATTATATTGCCCCAGAATAGGATAATGAAATATACTCAAAATGGTTATAGGTTGTGGCTGAAAAGTGAATCTTTTGCAAAGATTGAAGAGATCTTATCACATGGCAAAAAATGCCCCTTCATCCTCTGAGAACGTATTACTTCATAGTTAGCGAGATGTTTTTTTTTAATCTTCTTTCAAAGGATAGGAAAACCTTGTTATTTTAAGAACAAAAAAAGTTCTATAATTTATAATGTCCCAACTGTAATAGAATTAAGAGGTTAGAACTGATATTCCACATAGATGAGATCCTTCTTCAGTGCAAATTGAAAAAAATATTGTTTTGTTAAATATATTGATGAAGAAAAACATGTAATTTGGCTCCTGTCATGTACCAATTTGATGGGGGTCCTGATTGGGGTTTATACCTGGGAGCTCTGTGGTTTTGACCCAGAGAACTCAAGTAGAAGCACCACTATTCCTGGTCAACATCTGAATCCCCCAGGTCATGGGAGGGGAGTCTTGACACGCCCCACTCCCCGGCCATTTCCCCTTTAAATGGGGACAGGAACGCCCTCAACATCAGTAGGCAGTCCTGGCCGCATCCTGCAAGGGTAGACTCCTGATAGGTGGAGTCCAGATGTTCCCAGGTATGCTTATAACACTGGAGCAAATCCCTTAAATTCTGCTCTTTGTGGGAAATTTTAGGATCCCAACAGTAACCCCTGAGTTGCTGACATTTGACTCTCAAGATCCTATGAGTATGAAGAGCTAATAGCATGTTGAACCTCCATTAAAAAAGGACCTCTCTGTTGAGCTAAACATATGATTTAGGCCCCCAACTAAAACCTTCCCAGTAGGATTCGTGCTAGAAAGATAAGATCATCACTTAAGCAGGACTTACTTTTATACTATCACAGGCCTAGTCATTGTTACGTTCTATTAATTCCAAGCTTGTTAATTCCTCAACAATCTTCTAAAGCCCCATCTACATATTGCATCCTCATTGGTGTGAGGATTGTAACCATGTAAGCAGCTGCTAAATGTCAAACATTAGGTCAAAAAGGGGTTACATTCCCAAATTCAAACAATTCAGTACATCAGTTCTAATTAAAGGCTTGTGCTTTAACAATTAATTTCCTGTAAAACCGGATTTAGCTATGCAATAGTTATCCTTTGTAAGTTCATTTTAATTAAAACCTATCATTAAAATAAAAATCATCTGAAAACATGTTTTTATGAACTTCCATTTTTCTTGAGATGTGAACTGAAATCTCATATTATTATGCAGTAATTGAGCAGATATGATTTTCTCTAAGCAGGATGAATCTTTATTAAATTTAATTATACCCTTCATTTTACCATATTTCACTTAGATAATTTATTGCATGTGACACTAAGAATAAAGTCCATGAATAACTAAATAATTATGAAGATATGATTCTAGGAGTATACAATTATTATATCCAGCATTCTTTATGAGTTAGAGAACAATGTTGGAGGCTAATATTTTACAAATACGCTTTCACTTAAATAAATAATATAAGGGCTAAAAACGAATGTTCTGGTCCCAGGAACAAACTAGAAGAGAATTAAAGAGATTAGCTGACAATGTGAAAGATTCATTGGTTACCCTTAAGAATTTTCCCACTTAGAATATCTAAGAGTCTCTGACGGTATATCATGACGATGCTATTCAGGGCAGGCTTTAAACATTATGGGGCCCCATACAATTTCCTCCTATTCCTCTCTACTCCCAAACCCAATTAAGCCTGAGTGGAACTCGGGATCTGAACAGCCAACTCTTCTTATATTATCGTATTGACCATTAGTCATGGACCATGTAGACTATGAAAGAACAATTTCATAAACCAAAATAAACACTTAAATCTTCATTTAGGTAAAATAACTGGATACCTTACTGGATACGTATGCTAGATGGGTGAATCTGCAGAAATGAAAATGCACGGAAGGCTAAAAGTTTAATATGAGTGTAGCTTGAATAATATCCCTTTAACCGATTAAACATTCAATAGCAATTTTATTGCACTGAAACTACTTTACATAACTAAATTCATTCATCAAGACTGTGAATAGATTATTTTTGGCAATCAGTTTAATTGTTTTAGTTCTCGCTAAAGTTTCTTAGTGTCTGCTCCAAAAGGAAGTGAGAGAAAAATAAAAATATCCACGTGTGAGAAAGGAACTAACATAAACTAGAGGAAACTATTAAAGTTTTGTGAATGGATTCTGTTTCGTCGACAATGTGTCAACATTGTCAGTGAAGCAACACATTTCACAACATGGTGTTCATTAACTCAACCCAAAGTTTGATTAATGCTAAACATGAAGTTAACTTAAATATTACCATTCACTTAACGCCTCCCAGCATCAAGAGAGTTGTCATGAAGTCTGTGGCACTGTGTCTACTGACAGCGGTGGAGCTACTATATAAGCAGCTTGGGGGCCCTTTTGGTCTAAGGGACCCCTTCACAAACAGTATACATGAGAGGTCTATAGGAGTGTACAGAGATACACCATAAAGTCACATCATTTTAATGCAACTTCTTAAAACTGCATTTCTTGGCTTATTTATAACTATTCTTCTTATCAATTGTATAGAGACAAGAAATTCCCTGTATAAGTTGACCAAACTCACAAAGGATACAATCCGCAGGAATTTTATTGCACTGACTTTAAAACTACTTTACACAGATCAACGTCATTTCATATATGAACCAGTTGGAGTTGAGGCAAATATAAACAGTAGGGGATTTAGTACGTATATAAATCCTTATTGAAAGAAAAAAAAATGTTGCTGTGCTATTGTCCCCTTCGTCTTAATCACCCCTAGATTTGTGGAATGGTTCCGCTGATAAAGCTCTTTTCTCTAATTCTGTGTGATTCGTACCTCTTTATCCTCGTTCTCTAAGCGCCTATTTCAGCTCCAGCTTGTTGCTAAAGCAAAAAGGATGAGTCACCCTTATTTCTCTAGAATGGAAAATTCATGTATCCTGAACAGATCACATCTCAGAAATTACAATACTTTGAAATATCTTGTGATATTGAGAAAAATAGAAATAGCATTTTGCTTTTTAATACTCCCGATGAACTTCATAATCTGGAAAATTATATCATATCAAATAATGATAAAATAGTCTGAAATGAAATCCATTTACTGTTCCATCTGGGGCAGATTTGAAGCGCTGCGTAAATTGCTGGCGCTATTTAACAGATAATAATTTGCAGGATCCAAAAACGTACTAACTTTATTAATTCATAGCAAGATGTTATTATTATTTATTGATTTCTAAAGCACCATCTCATTCAGCAACACTGTCCAATGATTAAACAGGGCATAACAAGTAGTGCGTAACATAACAATTCGCATTTATAGAAACAAAAGTTAAGGAAGGTCTTACAATCTAGAAGGAGTTAGGGTATACCTATAATTTTTAGAGCTTCATACAGTCAGTGGAATCAGTTAATGAAAACAAACATGACCTTAATCTAAAAAATATCAGAATATCAGTCGGACATCACCAAGACCTATAGCTGGAGTCCTTCTGCTGTATAACTGGAGGCACATCGCTCCATTGGTGATCAGGCGTCCTGGTGAATTGCTTGCTTAATGGCCTGGTTTCAAGATCAGGCTGACCACCTTGCCCACTGGGCAAATACTTAATGATACCGGTGCTCCAGCGGCAGATTCGGTCCTGCAGCGCACATCCTCCTGCTAGATACACATAGCTGCATGCTGTAAAAGCATAAAAATGTAATGTGCGGTTGTGTGTATCCAACCAATGGCCTCACATCACTTGTTGGCTTCTGGGCTAAAAGTTTCATGGCTACATAGTCATCCTGAGCCCGGCCCTGACCATAATCACCACTATATATATATATATATATATATATATTTGAGGGTAACCAAAATCCTCGGTGCTTGGAGAAAGAGAAAGGTGACCCAGACACCCCAGGTCAAACCCAGAGAATTCCCAGGCATGCTCATAACATGTGATTTCAGCAAGAACTTTCTACCTCTTTTGTATTTACAGCTACTTATACGACAAGCAAAAAATCACATTAAGGGATAATAAACCATCTGTAGAAAAAAATATCTTTTTAGCTACTATACCAGTGTTTTCAGATGTGCAGGAATTGAATCCTTATAATCGTTTGTATGTTGGAAAATAAAACAGACTGTGACAATACGTTCAGGATGCACAAATTAACTTTTCTATTATTATAGCAGAATTTGAGCCATCTGTGAAATAAAAATACACCCCTTGTCTGTTAAAATATGACATTTCTAAAGTATTTATAAGTTCATCATTTTGTCACATTTTATGTCATTAAGTTCCTAGTACAAATGGAAGTGTCTCAGTTCATTGCTGATATGATGAGTATAAATATCATAAAGCTAGAAACCTCTAATATTAACTTGTTTACAATTGTCTAATGTTATATAACATATGGTTAGGCCACATGTGAGGAGCAGCTAGAGACATTATTTAGGTTTTAAAGAAGATATATAATAATGTCTCCTAACAGATACCTCCTTTTTACTTTTTAAACACAATCGTTGACTTTTACTACTGCAGCCTGAACTATGAAAAGACATCTCCACCGTTGTGGTACATAGTGATTATTACGTGGCTTACATGCTTAAAATTGAAGTGGTTTGGGCATCAGGGTTTTTGAAATAATCAGAATCTTACATGTGAAACATGTCATTTTAGGTTGCGTTTGCAATTTTTACACATCTACTGAGCATCACCAGAGGGAGCTGCTCCACTCAAACTTTGGGTGCCATCAAGAACTTCGTTAGCATCTTCTGTGGTTTGTAATTAAAGGCCAGAAACTGACGCGCCTTTCTCATGTAGCTATATATTACTGATAAATCAGAATAATCCACATGTCATAACTTATTCCGTGTCCCTTTCCATCCAACCACCACTAGACTAATTATTCTAAAAATGCTTATATTTATCACATCATACCCTGTGCTTTTATAACTCACCCTCCTGTCATGTATCATAAACACCACCACTAATATTACTGAAACAGCCTCTTGTGAATTCCAGCATTAATGAACATTCATATTTAATACATTCTCAACTAATGTATACTAAAAAAGATAGGTCTAGACCATCTTGACTGTCTCCTATGGACCCCAAGTATGGGTGGGTGAATACTCATACATGGGCCATAGCATCTCTAACAAAGATTAATTGTCCTTTACATTTCCTGGTGGTTTGGGAAGATGGAAGCAGTGGTACTCATGATACATCTTATCTTGAGCGATAGATGTGTAATAAAAACACATCACCAATCGTACTTATTAATATTTTATTATGATGGTTAACTCTATTGGAATACAAATTTAAGCATAATATAAAATAAATATAACTTCTCAACCATGATTCCGTATTTTGCTTATTTTCTGTAAATTCTCTAGCATGTAATATTGACCTTTTCACACATTTTAATGAAGGATGCACTTTAAATATTTAATTTACTCACTGGAAGCTAAATGTGCTGTTCTAATAATATTACTGTCCTTTTCACTGCAACTGGGTTTTTTTTTTTGGTTGGGTTGGTTGCCATAAGAGCCATTCAAAGTCTCCCTAGTATAATAAGGGCTTCAGAATTTTTAATTTGCTTAATGATCTGTAAATGTTTATTGTCAAAAAGACAAATTAATTTACTGTAATATCGCCATAGAACAATCTGTAGGGTATGTTTTTCCACATTACAGCATACTTTTGTTTCTTTTTCTTTTATCCAATAGTGACTTTGGCAGAACAGTATTGGTATTTGCAACAGTTTTTGCGTAGCTGCTATACAAGGTATTAAAGGTCCAATTTAGGCCATTTATTTATATGGACATACAAACCAGTGCAGGCATTCTTTAGTCACGCAGGCATGTCCAAAGTCCGTCCGGAGGGCCAATTGCGGCCCGCGTTCCGGACTGATAAGGCCCCCCCAGATAAGTTGCCCAAATATAGATCTGGTTTTTTTTATATTAAAGGCAGAGTGATTTAACACCTGTTTAGATTTGTCATCAGTCACGAAATGAAAAGTATGCCGTTTTCAATAAACTTTTGCATAAAATAGTTAATTTGTATTTAATTTTAATGGTTCAAAGAATGTCAGGCAAAATGGTCGGCCCTCGCACATGTACATTTCATCAAATCTGGCACTCTTCAAAAAAAAGTTTGGACCTGCCCCTGCTTTAGTGATTGGAGTTAGGAAATGAGACTTCTGTCTTCTGTTTAACTCCTTCACCATTCTAGTCAATGAGAGTCAGACACACTTGGAAATCAATGGGATTCAAATCAAATATCACTTGTATGCTATCTGAACACTGCTGTTTTCCTAGCATATATTGTTATTTATTGATTTATATGGCGCAATCATATTCTGCAGCGTTGTACAATGGGTAAGAAGGACATGACAAGCCGTATATGACATTTTAATTTGGACTTTCAGAAACAAAGGGGTGATAAGGGTCTTTCTTAAACGAGTTTACATACACATGCTGCTGCCACCACCGCTGACTTCAATAGGCGTGTGTACAGGAGTATGCTTCCTGCTTCCACTTCCTGGTTTCAGTAGAAGCAGCCATGGGCGGAGCTAATTAGCAGACTTCAATAAATAAGAATGAATGCGCCAGTTTACATGCAGTAAAATGTATCCAAACTTGCATTAAAACATAAAAACATAATTTTGAGGACAGCAAGAGACATTTACATTGCTATTAAAAGATACTCTACATGCCAAGGGAGCTAAACAATGGATTGTTTATCCCTGTGGCACTTACGCGGTTAAATTAATGCATATATTGTACAATTGTATATTGTTAATAATATTATGTTATTATGCCTGCACATCTATACATCTACGGAAAGAAAGGATTTGCTGGTTTAATAGAATGATTTGAAGCTGTGTTTTATTTCTTTGTTTTTGCTTTCGTGATGGAGCCCTAGGCTACCACTTCGGATCTCCCAGACTCCTTAATGGTCGACAAATAGAAACATCATTGTAAGCAATCAACGAGGAAGTATGTTCTCAGCCTCACTTACAGATAGATTGCATATTGTTGCTCACCTATTTCCCCTGATGGCACCAGACAGTCTGCATCTATGGTGCTTTATAATTGATCTCTCCTCTAGTGGAGGTTGCCTGGCAACCGCGGCTCTCCTGCTTCCTGTCATTCTGTGGGGGATTTCCCTGCATTGCTTTTTAAAACGTAACTAAATATAAAGGCAGAGAGACTGAGGAAGCTACGGATATGACAGCATCTATTTAATCTACTGAAATGATGATGTAATGGCCGGATGGCAGTCCTCTGTAATGGATCAAATAAAGGACAAATATAGATTAAAACTTCAATTACGTGTTGCTAAGTATCCGCTTGTATCAGTGATAAAGTAGGGAAAGAAACCACACGCAAAACAATATATATATATATATATATATATATATATATACACACATCCAGTATTCAGTATATATAATTGTTTTATAGTGCCATCATATTCTGTAGCGCATTATAAACAGGTGAGGAGGGTCCTGCTCAACCGAATTTTATATATATAATATATATATAGATAGAGTAGATAGATAGATAGATATAGATATTATTCTATCTATAATATAATATATATTATTTTTTTTTAATTTATATCTGCAAACAGAATGTTTTCATTTGCATTCATAGTAAGTTAAAATGGAAATCTGTAACTACATTGCGATGATCAATCAATTTAAAGTCATGAGCGTTGACGTATTAGCACAATCTCTGTAAATGTTAAGCTGAATCTTAGAAGGAATTGGGCATGGTTTGAATTAGCAGAAAAAAAAGATTTTAATGGTCTTAATTCCTAGCTGTAAACACATTTCTGAAGATGAATCATACAAATGTGAGAGCATGTAATTCCAGTGTGTAGTTGCTAGAGGAATGATATGGACATTAATGCCCAATGTTCTTCTATTTCCCTGACAACAATGTTTTAAAAGATGTGTTTCGGGCATCGGTTCCACATTATATTTATTTTCTTTCATTGTAAAATAATAACTAAATGCAACCATATCTTGTTTGATAGATGCTTTTGAAAAGTTCACCACCTGCAGACACATTGAAAAAAAACCCTATTTTATTTTCCCTTTTCTGTTAATGAAGTACGCTTAGTTGAGTGGATATTCTCAAGATTGTAAGCTTGCGAGTCCGGCTCTCCCCACCTAATGTATCGGTTTGTCTTAGTTTGCCAATTCTCGTCTTGTCATATCCCTTGAATATATGTATTGTATGAAGCGCTGCGTAAATTGTTGGTGCTATATAAGTAAAAGATAAGAATAATAATACCCAACTTGTTCCAAGTAGCATAACAAAAATGCTGTTGCCTCATCTCAAACAAGTTTCCCATGTGTACACCAAGAAGCCTTGGATGCCCCATAAGACTGGGGACCTCCTAAATCAAATGAACTGCAGTAGGACATCATGTTATGCTCCTGCTTTTTACTTGTCATTTGTATACGCGTCTTTCTCATAAACCAAATCACTGCTGGTGGTGTTGACCTCTGTGAATTGAGGAGTAAAGCAGTTTTACTATATGCTGAGTGAAGAGTAGGGACCATATTTTTCTATTTAATGGGTATTAGGCTGGAACTTATTCCTGTCACGTACTCTGATGAGGATTGATTGATGCACAGGACATATTCTCGTATATTCATTGGATGGTTTCACCAGAGTTAACTTATGAGAACCTTCAAAGTGATAACTTCCACATTGCTAACTTATACCAATCACCTTGATAAAGAGCTTGATCCACTTTGGGCTTAGAGGATGTAGAATGTGTATGGCAAGTACAGAGGAATATTGGTGCGTATGTTTGAAGGAGATGCAGCAAGCACATGGTAAGCACGGTACCTTAATATGTCACATGCAACAAAAGTATGTATCAATGGAACCAAAAGCCTTTATACATCCCATTGTTGGAGGATGGGATACTGACACTTCAGAAGTAGACTGCTATAGCCATCAACTTTCCAAGTTTGCCCAACAAATATGTATACATAGCATGCACAATATTTAACACTGTGATTGTGTTTGATTTCATGCATAGTGCTCTACAATTATTTTATTATTATTTATTGTTTTATATAGTGCCATCAAATTCCGTAGCGCTGGATTAACAAGATTAACAATATCTACACTGTATTTTTGTTCCATTTGATGTAATATTAAAAGAGAACATTTTATTTTCTTTCAAAAACAAGTGAATTTCTAAGTGACTCTAACCTTTTGAACTTTAATACTGTGTATTGTGTATGTGTGTATATATATATATATATATATATATAATATATATATATATATATATATGATATATGTAGTTTCCTTGCGGTGCTTTACTTCCTAGCTGGTGTCATGTTGTCAAGATACACATAAACTGCAAACTCTATTAAAGCTTACAGTTTGTCACGACTTTAAAGGTGAGTAAAACATCAGCATAGCTTTAAAATCCTTTTAAAAATGACATTCACTTCTCACATCTGTGCTGAGCGACAATAGCATCTGATAAATGCCCCCTTCATTCTACTCAGAGAATCTATACTTTCTTTTTCTTATCAGCTCACAGATGTGCTCCTATTATACTGTCATGTGATTGATCATGAATAGTAGGTTTGCAGTGACTCATACATAAACGCTTTAGGGTACGCTGATAACTCACATTATAGAGTGCGAAAAACACACTGGATTTATGTGGAGAGCTTCATCTAGGTATGTACAGTAATAAATGGATATTAAAGACATCAGCCTTGGAAAACTCAAAGGAATATGAAGCAATATATTTTTGTATGACTCAACATCTTGATAGTAATGGCCCTGCCAGACATACAAAGTTTCCTCTGGAAAAACAGAGAACAGATAAATCAGTGATATTACTATTTGTTGATGTACATTATACCTCGTCAAAATAAATTGGAAAAAATAACATTTTTGAATATATTTTGTAGCTATAATGAACACATATAGATTGGTACATTATTAAACTGATAATTTGTTGGGGGGTTGCTTACTGAAAACAGCTGCTCTGTTCCATAGTTTATATAAATCTGTAGAATTGGGTCAGCCAGCCAGGACTCTGTATGAAAGGTATAACTAGAAACCCTTGCGTGAAAATCGGCTGAGGGCCTTCTGACTTCACCAAGCAGCATGTACCAATGTGCCAACTTTGTCCCCAAACAGCTTGTCAGTGACCCCCAAACAGCATGTCTGTGCCATTTGTGTCCCCAAATAGCTTATGAGTGGCCCAAACAGCCTGCTTGTGCCATATTTGCCCTAAGCAACCTTCCCACACCATTTAGTTGTAGGAGTGGTGTGTGTGTCTTCCTTCGTGCTGTGTGCAGACTGGGCAAGCATGCTGGAAGTGGATGCTATGTCACTTGCATGTTGGATCAGTCAGACACATCTGAAGACCTCTACATTCTACACTCTCCATGCAGCAAGCTGTTGGTAGTAGCTTTAAAGAGACGGACAAGCAGTCGCAAGTGTTGCTGGGGCCCCTAGATTGGTGGGCCCAGTCACAGCTGCGACCTTTGCAACCATGATTGGTTTGCCCCTGGTCTATATGTACAGAACAAGGGCCATGCTATACCATGGTCTGTACTTAAGTATGCTTCCTGCTTACACTTCATGGTTTCAGGAGGAGCAACCTGGGGGAGGAAAAATGCATTGGAATCCATAGAAAATGGTCTCTCCATGCATGAAAAAAATAATGTCCCTGTAGATGAAAATGAACACGAAGGGTGCGTTTTCGTTGCTTAGCCCGAATACCAAAGAAACGAGCATGGTCGCGGCAAAATGTTTATGAAGATGAAGACACACAACCCGAAGAATCTTCATGTTCGTCTTTGTTTACTAATCTCCCTGGTTCCTTCCCCATCTAGCCTACCTTATCTATGCAGCATCGCAGGGGTTAACAGAGCAGAAATCCGTAGGATCTCCGTCAGGAGTTAGAGTCGCTGTCACGGCCCTTTATTGGTCGCCTGCAGGGGCCTCCTCTGGCATCAACCAATTGGTGCAGGTGACCAATAGAGTTGCTCATACGGACCTTTAAAATCCTGGTCCCGAAGCTGCAGCGTAGTGTGTACCGCGTTAACCCAGTATTAACCCCTTCTACCAAAACCGGCGGAAAAAAACAAACACGAAGACTGTACACGAATATTCTCCCGAACCGGACACAGGTCCCCCGCGAAGGCGAACACGAAGACGAACACAGTTGGCCAGCACCCCAAGTCTAATAATCAATGAAATACATAGCCTTTTGTGGATTTGATAACTAAGCATATTATTACGACAATTTTTGTTTTTGCATACTTCTTATTAATAGTAAAATAGAAATGGTGAAATGCACTTTACATGGCATATTGCGGTGTATGCTCGCTGAAAACCTAAGAAGCTTGTTGACAGGGTTAAACTGTAGTTGTTCATTAGAAATGACTAAGAAACCTCAGAACATCATAAATAAGCATCTGGCCTTATGTCACCGGATATATTAGTGAAGCTGATCTCTCTGTCTCTGAAATATACCTTTAAATAGGATATCTCTTAAGTGCACGCAGGCAGGAAGCTGTGCTTTGAGTCAATAACAAATACATTTTGGTTTTCAGTATGTGTGTGAGCTTTTCAACGGTGGAAAAGATGATTCATAATTTCCACCATGAAATACAATGACTGTGAAAGATATTCTGCCAAGTTTGCTATTATAAATATTAGACATATATTTTTATGGATTTAAATACATTGCACGATTTATTTTTTTTCTGTCTATTGATGTTCGATATATTATCAGAATAAATTTTACATAGTGAATATTTTACTCATTGTTGCATTCTGTGTACATTTAAGTTCAGAACGTTAAAAGAGCAGGAACCATTATTCAAAATAGACACTTCCAAGGCTTTTGAAGTTTGTATATCCAGTACCTGCATATTAATTTTTCTATGTATTTCTACATTAACATACAATGCATTTTTCTGGTAAAAGGTTGGTTTTATTGGATATAGTTGTAATTTAGAAATTACAGTGGTCATATTCCCCAGGATTCAGGATAATATTTAAAGCTCTAACCCTAACTATGCCCCACACTAAATGACCAAGCTCTATCAAGCTTCTACCTATCTTCCCCAGTTTCGTGGCTATTTTATACCCATGTCTGCCTACAAAACTTTGAAAAAAATAGTTTTGTGGTTGTGTCAGGTGTTTGTCAGTGCTTGCATGATTCAGGATTTTGCAACCCTTGAAGTTAAGTCAGGGGCTGTGGACTCCTTTATGTAGCTGAACAAAAAGTAACAAGCACCTATGGTTTGTTTGCTTCAGGGTCTACAACTCGATGTTCAACTTCCGAGTCACTTTCATAAGGCTGGGTATGTTTCCATAGTGTGCCCATATTTTCAGACATGAGATGGATGGTCACAACATGACACAGACTAAGCTGGGGTGAGCAAAGCCAAGCTCATAAACTATACCGAAACCGCTACGCCGACCTTCTCAGGAGAGGCATTTATTCATGAAAATGATGACAAGTTCAGCTATACCCAAGTAGATTGATCAGTTTAACTAAGGACTATATATGTATTGTATCTCTGGTTAAATCAAAGATAACTGTAAAGATGAGTAATTGCTGTCAGATGGATTGAAACGTGTTGAAGACCTCTGCAGGAATCAACCCAGTTTGCTATATCATCATTATCCTTTTTTTCTGGCTTGGCCACACGCAAGGACTTTTTATTAAGTCGTGTCTATTCTTTAAAGAATGATTTGCAACTGGGCAGTCAAGTCAAAGTAAGAGCGGAAATATGCAGAGCTCTGGACGAAATGGTCCAATAATTTAACCAAACAAAAGAAAAAAAACAAAGGAAACTCATTCAACACAAATTAGTGAAAAAGTATGAATATGTAGCAACTGGACATTCAAAATATTTTTTATTAAGGTAGGATGGCTACTTTTGCCTCCAAAATATGAGGTGCTCAGCCTGACTGCTGTTTGGTGTATACAGTGACAATAAATCCAAAAATATGTACACCATTAGCCTGTAATCCTGTGTATATTGTGTATTTTGTGTTAATCATTTATGGAATAACAGAAGTATTAGTAGTTGTATTTATATAGTGCTATCATAATCTACAACACTGCACAATGGGTAAACAGGACCAGTACCATATTCTGGGTATTCTGGCCTAGGCTGACTAAGCCTAGCTATAGGGTGTCAGGTCTATAGGGGCACTCACTGCCGCATAACTAGGGGACAGATCACACTGTTGGGTGGTCTGTACCTCTACTGCGCTGGTACACAATGGGCCAGTTACAGGGGAGATCTCTGATTTACCCAGCCGGCCCATGAACACTATCCATGGGATGCATTAGAGGGTGTTTCATGCTCTAAGTTCTGGGATATGACGTCACATCCCGGCTCTCCACAGTGTCGATGAAGGCTGTGGATGGGGCAGCTGGGGGAACTGCCCGGTTTAGGCTTAGGGCAGCACCCAAGGTAAATACACCCCTGAACAGGTCACACCAAGTAGTGCACGTATAAGAAACATATCTAACAGCATTGACATACAAATTTTCACTAAAGAGAGGAGAGCCCTGCTCAAACGTGCTTATAATCTAAAAATATGCAAGACTTTAGTAATTAAAAAACTTGAATTCGTACACCGTTGCATTCAATTGATTTTTGAGGTCCTAGCTCTATATTCAAACAAAAAAAACTATAGAATAATATATTGTCATAACAATACATCATTAAAAAAAAATAATTCTGAAAGGACCACCATCCATTCCCCATTCATAATGCCCTACATCTATTTCAACAGGGGCAAACAACTAAAAATACCATATAAGTGTCAAGCAATAGGGTTTGCTTTGAAATAAGAAAACAGTAAATCAATAATTAATCAATACCATACCCAGATAAGGGATAAGACGGAGGGAATGTGCCAGGTTTAATCAATTTGAATAGAACCAAGGCAGCTTCTGCAGCTGATCCTGACAAAGTCTGCTAGCATCTCTGTGCTTAGGGTCCCTTAAAACATCGAACAGTCCTATTTTAGAATAAGTTGCTAACGTGCATTATGCATAATTAAAATTCCATGAATACACAAGATCAGCAGTTGACCAGCCCTTGGGCATATGAGGCAAATGTGCAATGAGCTGCTGTGTCTCGGCCTATGTTTGTCTTTTAGAAAGCATGAAACTGGCTAATTAATTAATCATGTTCAACCAACACCCAATGGAATCCAGCTCCATCTGTAGCAAAATATTTTTCAAAATGTTGTGAGCTAAAGTTTCATTTGCAAAGTCAGCTTTCAAACATAACGCAAGTAGTGGCTGTTTTTTGCCACAACAAACTAGTGGCCAGCCCGACAGTTACAAATGCATGGGCTGTGTCACCTGTAGCCACATGATCCAAGGGGACAGTTTCATACATCCTTACTCAGGAAAACGATATAAAATTCATCACAAAATAACCTGTCGGACTGACAATGTTATATATAAAATTACTTGCCCCTGCGGGTTAAATTATGTGGGGAAGACAGACCTGACTTAAAGAGATAGGACAAGGGGTCATAGATTCGCCATACGAACGGGTTTTAGAGACCTTAAGACCGATAAACCAGTCGCAAAACATTTCCTGGAGCTTGGGCATCAGTTGTCTATGCTCCGCTTTATTGCAGTTGACCACGTCCCCCCCCCCCTTCGCAGAGGTGGCGGCAGGGGAAGATTATTACTACAGCGCGAAACGTACTGGATTAAGACCCTCAATATTAAATAACCTTTTGTACTGAATGGGTCTTCCATGTGATAACTTAGTATTGGGACCCATGTTAGCATTGCATAACAATTGAAAATTAATTTGTGAGCATTGACAGAGATCATTGTTTTCCTGTTAAGTCATTTAAAAGTATATGTGTCTTTATGGGTTCCTTCTATGTATTTTTAATGTGTCTATTCACTTAATTGGGATGGTGCTTTTTGTATAAATTGGCATTTGTGTTCATATTTTTGCATGGTATGTCCTGATGAGGGTGGGGTGGTCCCAGAAGAAACTAAGAAAAAAATATTGCGTTATCTTTCCCTCTCACACGTTTTCTAGTACAGTTGCCAGAAATTACAAAATGTTGCTTTGTTATCTGCAGTCATATAGGCTAAACCAGCTATGATTAGCATTTTTGGCAGCTTTCCCAGAAAATGTGGTTAAGGTTCAAAGTGGGTACATGTGTAAAGCATTCGGAGCCCAATGAAAACAGGTGCTGCTTATTAAGTATTAGCAAGCAAACTCCACAGGTAACAATCAAGGACATGGTGCAAAGGGTTACCTACAGCAAAAGAAAAAAGGCTATCAATAAAGATTGCAATGCCACAAAAAATACAGATATATTGAAAATCTCAGATCACTCTAAAATGAAACTTTTAATAATATCTTTTAAAATGTCAACCAAAACACCAAGTTATATTAAGTAAATGCAAAAATAAGGATCTCAGGGGTCCTATGGACACAAAACAGGTCCTTTCTAAAGCATTGTATACAAAGGGATTGAATCAAATTACCTATGATCTGCTACGGAAACCACCAGTATACCAGCAATGGTATAAATGCTACCTACTGTCATTATTATCGTAGATATCCTGGTGAATATATATATATATATATATATTTATATATATATATATATGGAATTGCAAGGAAAACACGGAAAAGGGTCAGGTGTTGCAGCTACACCTTCCCACACCGTCCAGAACGACATATAATAAAAACCAGAGCAAATACTTCTATCTGCTCACATTTGTTATTTGTAATCTACCATTAACCTTATTCAGCTTGTAACCCAGTTAAATTAACCAAAGTAACCTTTATTATTAGTCTAATATGTGTTCCATTTGGAATATTATTAAAACTGAAGCCACACTCTAAGGCATTACAATATCTCTTTTTTAGATAATAAGCAAAACAAAACTTTTTAGGTAAAAAGCAAACAAAGGTTCATATGATTCAGAATATTTTGAATCATATGAACCAGGTTCAGTTGGTTGTGAAACAAAAAGTGAAATATAGAACAACGAAAATAAATTTAAAAAAAATGAATAAATCAGCAATTAAATTAGAGATGAGTGAGTGACCACAGCTCTAAAAAGTTATTAACTAATAGTTTAATAATATATGAATTTGGGCCAGTGTTGCGTAGGCTTCCCAACCAGATTATATATAAAGAAAAAATCTTGACTCTATACAAACTTTGTCGAGTAGACAGAAACCTATAATTTCCACTATAATTATCTTAATTTCTTAAAACCCCTGTATTGTTAATGATTTACATGTCAAATATCAGTTTGTTCAAATTACCTGTATGTTTATCGCCCGGAGCCCCTAAATTCTGATACAAATTTACAAATTGTCTTCTTTCATCTAGGCCAGATTAAGGAGCTTTGGGCTCTGGGGCAATTATACAGGAAGGGCCCCATCTCTGTATTTCCTGCCTTTAACAAGCTCTGTTTTCTCCTTTGTGATCTTTTTTCCTTCTGTTCTATTTTTTCCACCCTGTTTAGCAATTCCTTTTGGAGTATTATCTTTTCCTCCCTTTTCCATTTTCTTTATGCTTTTTTTCTTTTTATCTTGCTTATCTGCCTTTTACATTTTTCATCCTCTTTCTAACTTCTATTCTGCCGCCACATGCACACAAACATACATATAATACATACACATACAGTATATACATATAAGAATACACACAGACATATGTACACACATACGCATAGTACTTATATTTATCACATTCTCAACTTCCCTTCTGTATGTTCCTTGTGACCTGTAGCTCCCTCACTGAGTGGCAATGCAAATGGGTCGCAACGCGCGGCAATCATACTCCCTCATTGAGGTGATGTCACTTCAGGGGACCCAATCGGATCAACGTTTCATGGGACAGGTGAGAAGTATGGACCAATCCAAACACCAGGGCCTTGGAGCAATTGCTGCAGGGCCCCTCAAAATGCCAGAGCCCCTAGAGCAATTGCCCCATGTTCCTCCGTTAATCTGGCCCTGTCTGTCATATTTTCACATTGCAGCGACAAGCATAAGTTATTTTATCTTCAAATTGATATTGAAGCTGCTTGTGATGTGTGTTTTCTTCATGCGTATGCAAGCTCATGAAAACAGGAAGGAAGGAGCAAATCTCCTGCTGCTTGTTTTGCAAAGCATTCTGGCATCATTTTGCATGCATAATTAAATGTAAAACTGCGATTTAAGGTAAATTCACTTAATATCCAGGGCTCCAAAGTGCAATTTAACCCTTTTAGAGCTGTGGTTGAGGACACATTTTTTCCCTGTGGTAGACAACCTAAGAAAACACAAACAATAATTCCCAAAACATTTTTTCCCGTTATTTTCCCCAAAATTCACACAATAGTAAAAAGATAATTTTAAGTCGAATGTTTTGTCTGAGAACAATGTGAGAACAATCTATTGCCCAGAGGACCCGCGCATCCATGCTGTCTAATAAAATGCTAGCTGGATCCCATGCTATTCTCGATCTACGGTTGGTTAGAATATCAGCAGGTGGTAGATGATATTGGATGACCCAAGGTCTGGTGGCCTGACCAATCCCAACCACATTTCCTGAAAGGAGTGCAAAATAATACAACACAGCTAACAACCTAACTTGCCCAGGAATTGAGTGCTGGTTTAGAGCCGGGATGGACACTTGGATCAGCCTGAAAATCTTGGAATCAGAGAGCCTCTGCAGCCTTGTTGTGGTTTGGAATTCTTCAGGCACCTGATCTTCAAAAATATTTTGCTATAGATGGAGCTGTATTGGGTGTTGGTAGCACATGGTTAATTAATTAGGCAATTGAATGCTTTCTAAATGACAAACATAGGTTGGGACACAGCAGCTTATTGCACATTTTCCTCATATGCCCAGGGGCTGAATAACTGCTGATCTAGCGTATTCATAAAATTTTAATAATGCATAATACTTGTTAAAATCAAATTCTTAAATAGAAGTGCTTTTCTATGTTGTAGGGGCCCTAGGCAAGAGTCAAGGGGACCACATCTGTAATGCAAGTGTTGAAAAATACTTGTACACAATACTTACCATGGGTATGTTTTATATACATAGATACAGTTTACCCCTCACACAAACCCAGGGGGCAGTTAGCCAGTGGGGGGACTATCCGGCTAGGTAATCTGTTTACATGGTAGCGCCCAGTCTGCAAAAATAGATGCACCACATGTTACTTTTACTCACACTTATTTTGGCACCAACACTTTTCCGTTTTTAGGATTCAGAGCACGTTTGATTTCAGGTTTCGGTAGTGAGTTAAGCACCATTGGGTCGTCTGAAGCTACAGTGAAGCTGAGCCCCCAAAGACTCAGTCCTGTTTTGGTGGGGGAGTTTTTTCTTACGGGAAGACGTCAATGGATCTCCTCTTGGGGAGATCCTAGAAGATCCGGCCCACTGAAGGCTTCTGCCTGGGTGGGAAGGAAGGGGCTGCATATCCCTTCAGGGAGTGCATGCCCCCGAAGATGAAGATTGGGGACTCGGCTCCTCTGTGGCTTCCACCGTATTACCTCCTTCACGTTTGATCAATGCACAACAGTAGACGACCAAATAGCATGACCTAAAGGGGGGTAAAAGGCATATCATGGAGCAAAGTGGCATATAGGAGGGTATAAGGCATTTCTGGGGGCAGAGTGGCAAGCCTGGGGGCAGATGTGCATAACTATGTGCATAACTAGGGGGCAGGTTGGCAAATAAAAGGAAATAAAAACAAAAAAAATATTTTTCTCAATCATAGCTTTTATTAAATTTGAAAAAAATAGTTTACATTAATTAATATTTACTAGTAAAACTAGTAAAGCAGTTTATACGGCTACCAAAACCTTATTAATGTGTTGGGGGAGGTGCAATTACACCTCCTCCCAATTAACCCCTGGACAGCAAGCTGCAACCAGACTGATGAGGAGCCAACAGTGGCGACTCTAGAAACAATATATAGGGGGGCACACAAGATACCACAGTCAAACTGGGGGGGCATTCATAATTTCCAAAAGTAATGTGCTATGGAATTATACTTTTGTTATTGGGCTAAAATAATACTTGGTCATTCAACATGGGAAGCCTGAAGCCACAATTGAGTGCGACTAATCCTTGAAATAAATATTATAACACAATAAATAACTTTTCCACTAAATGATTTCAGGGCCTTGAACGTTTTGTCGTTTTGAACATTTTGTCCCCTGAAGTCACTACAACTTCAGAAGGGCACACATTCCAACACAGGCTCTGTCACACCGACACCCAGACACACACATGCCACACCGACAACTAAAC
>VKOC01022675.1:0-12189 GCA_009364415.1 Spea multiplicata | reverse complement strand
GCTCGGCACCCCTTGGGCCCCCCTGACTGGCAGAAATCCAGGACTCCTCTGCTGGCGGTGGCCGCCGCCTGCCTCAGCGCAGTTGCGACCCCTGCGACCCCGGATTTTTCGGCGTATAACACGCAGGTAGGGTTTCAGCTTCATATTTTAGTTAAAAAAGTGCGTGTTATATGCCGATAAATACGGTACCTTCTTTTATTTGTTTTATCAGATAGGGAGGATCTTCCAAAGTTCTGCTTGACATTTAACATGTTTAGATGCCCCTTTAATAACTTTGGCTCCATTATCATATTTATACACTGGGGGGGGGGGAATACATGTTGTAGCTTATGCATGTTTTTAAGTGGATCACAATGCAGATCTAACACCACTCATTTTGGACCCCATCCTACCCATCTGGACCCCCTGCTAAGGCACCACATTGAAGGCAACTGTAGGCTTTTGGGGGTCCCAAGCAAAAAAACCTGTAAAACGTTGATTGCCTATATATATAAGATAAATGGGGTAATGAGTTATACGTAGACTGGAAAATAGAATACAAATGGTCAGTAGCTAGTTCAAAAGAAAAATACACGAAAGAGATTTAATATTGCAACGCATTTACCTCATTTATCCAACAGCGGGGTCTCCATACAGTTGTTTGTTTGTGGTATAACCATTTATGATCATTTTAGAAGAACACTAAGAACAATAGTGTGTATAGGAGGCTGCAAACTACGATGAATGTACAGTATATGACCAGTTACAGCCCTGTAAGCGTTGTTAAAGTGAATGTTCCCTTTAACAAACAATACTTAAATGTTGAGGTGGATTCACTAACAATGGAGTTTGTAGAGGGGTTTCAAATCCCTGATTTGTGTAATCTGAAGGGCCAATTCTTGCCTTGGTCGCCTTACCTATTCATTAAGCAGGGGTAGTGCAGCCGACGTTGGTGAGGTAGAATGAACAAGCTGTATCATTGCTTGCTTGCTTACTTGCAGGCAGGCAGCAGGATTAGTTATGAGCACCAATCTGTGCATGCACGGCCATTGGAAGTATGTGTTCACACTCCGTGACCTCCATGGTACCATGGCACATTCTGGCACGCTAGACTGAGCAACGTGCTGGGGTACGGGGAGCAGCAAAGGAGAAGGACCTAGAATGGAAACAAGGGGGCTGAAGGGAATTGAGTTATACATTGAACTAAATGTGTAAAAAAAAAAAAAAAAAAAATACTCTTCCTTTAAATATAAACTTGTAACTGATTTGGCAGTTTCTTCCTGATATAATTAAAATTGACTCATGGTACAAATAAAGGGATCGCAAAAGTGGAATTAAAGTAATATAATTTATAGAAAGGATAGTATTTAACACAAGCTATCAGGACACCGAGGTTCCTTCTTCATGTATAGTTAAATATGTTGATAACGAAGTTAAATATTCTCACATTTTATATGCTGTAGAAATGCAGATATTGGAGGCTGGTTTGGTTTGGGGGGGGGGGGTTTTGCAGTTTTTGTTTTGTAAAGAAACATTTAATATAGTCCATGATTATGATTTGTCCATCCTGCTACTTAACGTTATTTAGTAAGATAAGTTGCCCAAAGTGAAAAAAAGAGACAGCCACATTATTAAATGCATCAAACATTTGGAGAGAGAAAAAAAAAAACTTTAAAAACAATTTTTTGAGAATGTTTACTTGAAAATGAAACAGATGCTTGAAAGTTCAATACCCTTTAAAAATAATTATTAAAATGGCAACATAATAGTCAAATAAATAAAAAGGCTCCTATATATAATATATATATATCAGCATTTTGTAACTAATGCTACCCAAGTAGCATTAAAATATGCGTTAAGGAGCCTTGTGGTAAACCACCCGAAGTGAAGTTATAGGGTGAGAACATAGCCTGTTATTCAGATAGCAGCTTGCCTTTCCTACAATAAAGTAATTCCATGCACATATAGGCACTGCGACAAGGGCATTTATCAATCAATGTCAAATTCTTCCTCGGTTTATCTGCCAGAGACATATACATTGATTTCTAATAAGTTACACTTTAGCACTTTCTCTTCCCGTTAGCGTAATACACACACAGCACTGTGACTGTTAAATACTTTCTGCAAAGTGTTTGTAGTGAGAGAGAGAAGGTGTCCTGTTAATATATGAATCAGGGTATAGGTAAATATTTTAATTTAATGCTACAAGTCTTTTAAATATAGATATATTTTTATATATATATGTGTATGTGTATAAATATGTATATATGTGGGACTTTCTGTGTGCCATTTATTTAGCCATTTAATAGTAATAAGTGTATACATATGGTAATTCCACCGAAGCATCTCAGTCAGGCTATTTGGGGCAGTTAAAGAGACAGACATGCCATGATTGAAGTCTTCTGCACAATGCTGGTATTGGGAATGTGTGTCCATTGGATCTGAATATTTCCTTGCTTAGAAGTCAAGGCTTCCTGGAGTATTGGAATGCCCTTTCCAAGAGTTCTGTTGCCTCATCACAAATCATTTAAAGTAGTTATTTGGCCTCCATTACAATTAAGTTGTATATTAGTGGTGGTGAAGAACCTCATAACCTCAGAAGGACTAATACATAATTATTAATACATTATGCATTGTTGTTAGCCCACAGTGGACTTTGGCTTTCATGATGCCGTCATATATTTCATCTTACCCCATGAACGTGCGCTGTATTGCATTGTATTGTCGTTTAAAGCTATCCTGAATGGGCGGCGAGTATTTCTGGAACAATGCGTTTCAGAAACGTTCTAAAAATAAAAAGGTGTGAGGCAGTTGTACAGCTTAAATGGAAACCACAGCTTGGAAGCTGTCATGAAAATGTCCTCTCTTTCCAAAAGTAACCATTTCTAGACGGTTCCTGCAAAAATAGAAGGCAAGGTTTCTAATCACTGATTTATATTGACAGATAAGTTTCATTCTTGTATCTTATGGACCATTTATTCCTTTCTTTCTGGGATATTGTGTTAGAAAACCTTCTCCTGATATCACTTCTCTTAAATGTGAGAATGTTGAAGGAAAGGAATCGGCACCTTACGGCTGGGCTGACAAATTAAAGAGTTAGAATAATCTTAATAATATTATTCTATCAGTGATGTCTCCCATGCAATAGTGTAGCTCAATTATTTTTTAAATGTAGTCACTTCTAAAAGTAGTGATTTTTCTTTCTGTTTTATGATGCACTTTGAAATATTGTTGAACCCCATAGCCAGTTCTGGATAAAAGTAAGGGGTGCTCCATAACTGTGAAACCACTTATGGCCAGATGTAAAGTATTTTTTCACTCACTAAATGGCCCCCCACTACACATCTCATATTTACTATGAAAGCTAATAACCTTAGTATAGGAAATAATAGTGCACATATATATAAATACACAGAATTTAATTTCCAGTAAAACGTTCTAAACGATCAAAGACCACATGTAGAAATATGTAGGTCTATACATAATTAAAGCACTTTTAAAAAGGTCAAGTTGAGGATATTCAGCTATGAAGATGACAGCCGGATTCTAGGCTAATCATATAAAGGGTTTTTACCATGTTTGGACCATGATTTGTAATTTCAATAATATTTTTGGGTTTTTTTGTATGTTACAAGTGCTAAACATGTATGTGTGGTTTAAGGATTAGCGCATGTTGAACGACTGCGTGTCCTTGGCGTTTAATCATTGACTACTTTGTAACAATTTAGCGCTTGTTCATTTTTTTTTCCTGCAATAATCCAGAAAAAGATGGGTCATTGAATCCGACCCAAAATGCTTACAGGCATAGTCTGTACTAGAAATGTTGCATTTGTCATTGCACTATACACAATCTTTTCCCACGAACCAATATCCACCTTACATTAATACATATGTAATTATCCCATATTGAACGTGTTTTAAAGCATAGCAACATTGTAAAATATTAAATGTATTTCATAAGCACCTGAAAATAGATGTAACAATGCTGTCCGGATCATTACTTTTTAAAATAGCACACGGATCGCCGTCTGTTCTTCACTTAATGGCTCTTTAAAGGTGCTGTTCCACTTGGATAAATCATTGACTGCGCTCTCCAGAATGTGGCTGGCAAACCTTAGCACATTAGTCGTTTTATTTCTCCCGATGATGGTTTAGTCACATAAAAACAGCACAGAAACTTTTACGTTTCTAGGGCAACAACCTAACAGTGCCTGTTTTTTGGGGTCAAAATACAATTAAGCGTCCCTGGCAAAAAATATGAATGAGACAACATTTTGTTAAAGAATTTTTGGGCAGTCACCGGTTTCTAATACTGCTTTCAGTTCCTAAAGTATAAAATTCAGTAGATGGGACAGCACTTTTAAACAGAAGAGGGGCTTATATGTATAGGGAGGAAATAATTAATCTGCACTTTTTCTGTCCATGTGTGTGTTTAAAGTCCTGGTGTTTCTGGTAGATTTTGGGAACTAATCTCAGATGATACATTTTTAATTAAAAAGACAATCTATAAAACATACACATTTTGGTTTGGTTTACCAATGACTACTATCTACGATATCTACGTAAATCATGCTTTAGGCTTAGTTTGAATCATTCCACATATACAGGGATACATTTTGATTTTCTGTGTATATAATGTTATGAATATGTAAATATATAGATATTTTTAAAATTGCAATTTTAGTTTTTTGGGGGTTTTTTTTCTACAAAACCAACAAGACAAGGGAAGTCTGTAGCAATGACATCTAATATTGTGCTGTGTTCTTGGTTTCAGGAGAACTTGTATGTGAGTTACAAAAACATCAAAAATAATGTCTTAATTCAAGGTTATATCAGTGTGTTTATATTACAGTTTTATAAACAGTACTTTCATTATTCTGCATTATCACAGTTCTAGAGCGGCCAGTATAGCAGAACACACCATCGAATAGAATTTGAAGTACACAACATCTCTCGTGATATATGATTAGCCAGCTATGGTGCTGCAGTGACTTGCCTTTCTAACAGGAATATCTACTATGAGATAAGGCTAGAATATGGGAGAACCGAACACTGTCACTATACTGTATAATGCAAGGGTCATAGGTATAGCTTTCAAAGGAACTTAAAATAAAACTTTAGTGTAGTGTAAAAAAAAAAAACTCATATTAGCAACCTATGTAATGTTGTAATGATAATTCCTTTGCGATGACCACTTTGCACAAGATTTGCTCTTTTCACACGACTTCTATCGAGTCATTACTGAGTCAGTGGTGTGGCAATGGGTGATTGTGACAGAGGGCCACAGAACTCTGATTACAAATCCAACTTCTGGTTGTCCAACTTGAGGAACATAGTCTAGGTTGTTTTATCGCATAATGGCAATATCTAAATTATAACATATGCAATGTCTGTATACAACTATTCTGCTGACCCCTCATATATATTGCATGTAGTCTTGTGACTTTGGATAGCAAACACAAAAAGGATTATGATGTAGTGAACGCGGCTCTTATGGATCTCAAGGATCTGCTAATAACAAGTCTGTAATATGTGCTGGTATGAAAGGCTGATTTTAATTGAATTAGGTGCCTTTGTAATCTGCATTTAAAAGGTTAAGCTCTGCTTCTATGGAAACGTCACACCAGGAAGAAATGCACAATGAAAATAAAGTGCGGAAGAACTCATTCCACCAACCAGACTCATGCTATTTAACATTACAGAATGATGCCTGTGAAGACATGTTTCCATATAATCCCTAATAAATTACAGTGACCTACTGCCGTGAACCTTTAATTGAAGCAAAGCACTTGAAGCAAAGCACGCCCATGCCATACAAACAGGATGGGATATGCCAGCTAGTGCCAATAATGTATTCTAGCCAGATGTAAGAAAATTGTGTCTTCCTTGTATTTGGCTTCTTGGCATGGTGACTGGGTTATAGATACTGGACTTCATGTGCGGCATAAAACTAGTGGGACTATTTATTTGCTGTACACGAGCAGGCCTGGACTGGCCATCTGGCACATTGAGCAAATGCCTGGTGGGCTGCTGGCCGACAGCTTCAAGCAGTCACCCAACCTGCTGCTGGAGTGCACCCGGCAGAGGATATTCCCTGTCCGCACACGACATGAGTATGAAAACATGGGCATATCCAATCTTTGGCTGCACTTATATCATTGAGACTTTGATAACCCCCTGAGCGTTCCATAAAGGGTCCAACCATTGGTCTAAAAAAATTCCCAGTCCAAGAATAGGAAACACTATAGATTTCTGCAGGCCCAGAGCAAGTAGCTAAAAGAAGGTTCACACTTTCCCTATGTTCTGTCAAGACGATTAGATTTTAACTGTTATTAGTGGTTGTGTAAATGGCGACTTGCATTCCTAATAATGAGGTATTGATGAATAAACCTAGCAAAGTGATGCTGGATCCATAATTATAACAATTAAATCAGGTTTGCTATTTAGTACCATTGGTTCTGAGTAATGCAAGTTCTAAGCACATAGGTAGGACTGCAAATGAATGACAAAGGTTTCTGAATAAGCACCTATTAGTTCAGGCAAATGCTTATTAAAGGTGAAGTATCACTATAAACACGCGGTATGAATAGAATTTTATTCTCCTGAATCACACATGCACACACCCTGAAACGGCCTTAAAACTCAACAGAAACTTTTTTGATAGATCAGACCAGGGGCAGTTTTATCTGTTCCTTATCAAAAACATAACACGATTAATTATATATAAATTGAGAAATATAACACATACCGGTAGATTCATCCAATTAGCTAAAACATTTAGTCTTTTGACCCCTAAGTAGTAAGAGTTTGGCCAACTTTCTCTCATCTTCTCCACAGTTCTGGCCATGGAGTTGCATACCTCCCAAGTGTCCCTTTATAGTGGGAACACTTCTGATTTTCACGCAATGTCCCACTTTTATATTCCACGCTGTTTGTCTCGCACATTAAACAATCATTTTGTTCTACGATTCTCTCCGTGAAGGGCTACAATCCATAACCAAAATCAATGTAAAAATAAAAAAAAAACTGAGAGGAGTCAAATGCAAGAACAACTGTACTGCAATGTGATGATTATCAACCAATTTATTCTCTAAAGCCATTGCAAGGCACAACTTGTCTGAACTCAGGAAAGAAACTGGCAAGGGTTCCAGGAAACTTGATTCAGTGTATGCCAACTCATGATTTTGATTTGATCTCCTGTGATGATCCTCCATTGATACTTAGTAAAGTTTGGCACACAATATATTTTACTTACAAAAACAATCTTAACAAATACAACAAAAAATGTAAATATAGTGTATGTTGTATTACAAAAAAAAGCATGATCAAGACTTCTAGATATATGATTTATTTTCCATTGTTTTTATTCAAGATTTGCCATACAGCACACGAGTAACAGGCCAGAAGACAATATAAACAGTGGTGTGACTTTACAAAAACATTCTGTAATATTCGGCATTGACCACCATAGTGTAACTGGGCCAGTTTCAAGGGAGATCATTGATATCGCCAATCGGCCCATTAAGTGCTGGGGTGCACTAGGGAGGCAAATGAACCTACTTCATTCAGTATATACATTTTCTAAATTTAAGATTTTCTATTTCAAATGTTAGTGGCATGAAACATAATACATTGTTATACCAGAAAAGCCAGATATTTGAGGTTAGCTTTTTTTTTTTTACTGTTGGTAAATGGGTACTACTGGCGTAAATGATTTCTTTCCAGTTTAACCACATTTTCTGGTTACTTCGAGAAATCTATTAGTCATTATATTTCAGATGTTAGATATCGTCTGCTCCCAGTGATGTTATTCACAATAAAGGTATGTTACTTGTCAAGTGATCAAGTACAGAAAGGAGTGTACACCTCGCAGGGCATTCGGTGACGCAGGGTGTGGACCTGTTATGGGGCAACTCCTTTATTTTTTCCATATCAGCACTGCTATGCTGCCCATAGAATGCTGTCCTGTTCACGAGCCGCCAGCTGCAAGAGGCAATAAAAATAAGCTAGTATAGATAACAGCGCACCCTAGTGGATACTGAGTGATATTTGCGCCATGGTGAAGTTATACAATATTTGCATTATTTCACATCCAAACACCCAATTAGCATTTACACATATATATATACACACACACATATATATATATACACACACACACACATATATATATATATATTGTGACAGAATACCCCTTCACTTTGGTTCTCTGTCCGGGAATCTTTACTTACACACAGTCTATCAGGCTGCAGAGACGTCTCAGACACAAGGAGGGTAAAATAAAAGGCTGGGCCTGTTTTATTTATCACCACAGGCATTACAGAAAATAAATAAACCAAAACAAAAAGCCTCGCTCTTGTGAGCACTAACTAATACACGGTTCTCCAACCTAACTACAGTTGGACGGCTTATCCGTTCCCAACAACAAAATAACAGATTATATGCAATAATCACAGCAGTCAGTGTTTTTGGCAGCTCTCTCTCTCTCTCGCTCTCTCTCAGGGAGCCAAATGATCTCTCTCTTGCACTGAGACCAGGAGGCTACTTAACTGCCTCTCCCATTAATTAGTGGATGCAGGTGAGTGCTAGGAGAGTATCCGATAATCTCCGGACTGGATTCCCACCTGCTGGTCTTCGGCTGCTCATAAACTGTGGAGTGGAGCACTGGCCCGCCCTACTCTCCAAATGCTCCACCCCAGGGACCCAAAACACACAGACATTAATAATTCCTTATTATCAATACATCTCCCTGGGGCTTGTAAACTATTGAGGGTAACCACCCTGCAAAATATAAGGCGAAATATACACTCCCTCCATTATCATTCCCTGCTTTCTGTCACATATCCTCCCCCCCAGCTCAGACCTGATGGGGTGAGCGACCATAGACATCAGCGAGTGCATTCTTGAGAGCCCATCAGCATTCCCCTGTTTGCATCCAGCCCTGTGTTCTACGGAAAAGTGATAGGGTTGCAAACTCAGAAACCAGCGTGTTACTCTACTGTTTTTCTCTTTGTTCTGGCACATCCATGTAAGTGGTGCGTGGTCAGTTACCAGTCTAAACTTCCTCCCTAGCAGGTAATATTTAAGATGGTCTACCGCCCACTTTATAGCAAGGCACTCTTTCTCTACAATAGAGTAATTCCTTTCGTGTGGGTTAAGCTTCCTGCTTATGTACAAGATCGGGTGCTCTTCCCCTCGGCTTTCCTGAGAAAGGACTGCCCCCAGTCCAACATCAGATGCATCTGTCAAAATTTCTTTTGGGATCCCAACCCTGCTAAACATCATCCACAATTCTTTGGCAATAGACTTTGCAGAGGTTGTACGCATAGGTATCGCCTCGGGATATCGGGTGGCGTAATCCAATATTACTAATATATATTGGTGTCCTCTCGCAGATTTCACCAACGGGCCAACAAAGTCCATCGCAATACGTTCAAATGGGGTTTCAATGATGGGTAAGGGCACCAATGGACTACGGAATGCTTTAAATGGGGCAGTGAGCTGACAATCAGGACAGGATGCACAGTAATTTGTTATGTCTGCAATCACCCCTGGCCAATAGAATCTCCTGAGTATCCTTTCTCTCGTTTTGTCCACTCCTAGATGACCCCCTAAGACATGGCTATGTGCGAGATTTAACACTGTGCGCCTATAACTTTGTGGCACCAACAACTGTTTTGTCGCCTCTTTTTTATCAACTCGATATAATAAGTCATTGTCAATTTCAAAATACGGATAGGTAAGTGGTTTTCCTGGGTCAGTGGGTGCTCCGTTTCTTACTGCAATAGTGCTTCTAGCCACTGATAGAGTAGGATCTGACCACTGTGCACTATGAAAATTACCTGGGCTAACTTCTAAATCAATTAACCCCATGTCTTGATCCTGATTATTCAAAGAATCATGCTGTTCTGGATTATCGCCCACTAGTGTTTTAATGGGGCATGACAGCTTATTTCCAGGTTCCTCATTGCTATTCAGCTCATCTACCAATATGTCTGCAAAAGGAAAGTCATCCGATAAGCTAGATGCATTATTTTCAGAGGACTTCCACAATCCTAAAAAATGTGGGAAATCTCTACCGATTATCATATCGTGTGCTAATTTTGGTACCAGGCCAACTTGACAGTCTACTGTGCCACAATGCGTCTCGACCCGAACCATAGTAGTGGGATAATTATGTATGTCCCCATGTATACATGCGATATCCACCTTATTACAGTCATCAGAACAAATGTCGGGAACCAAAGACTTGTCCAGCAGAGTCACCATACTTCCAGAGTCTAGTAAGGCCTGCACTGTTTTCCCTTCCACTGTTACAGTACACCATGGATGATTTTTCCCACAACCACTTTTGTTTGCAGAACACACAGATCGTGAATATAATGAATAACCATCCCTATTATTACCCAAGTTACATTCCATTGGTTCGATATTATCAGGGCAGTCTTTTGCTATATGTCCAAATGCCCGACATTTAAAACATTTTATCATTCTAGTGTCCCTTGTAGGTTCTTCCTGCATGAAAAAACCTCTTTCTCTCGGCATTATGTCCCTGGAATTGTAAGAGCCCACTTGCTCTTCAAAAGTCCCCCTTTTCCCAGGAGCAGTCTTACCATATTTGCTGGGGTTTTTTAGGTTTCGAGGTCGCTCCGCTGCAGGATGTTGGATGACTTCCTCGGCTGCAATGTACCGCTCTACTAAAGCCACCAACTGGTCAGCTGTCTGGGGGTCGCTCTGACTGACCCACCGGCGGAGAGTAACTGGCAAACCTCTCAAAAATCGGTCCATCACTAGTTGTTCCACTATGAAGCTTGATGAATTGACCTCCGGCTGTAACCATTTCCTGGCGAGATGTATCAAATCAAACATCTGTGACCGAACTGCTTTTCCTGGGCTGTACATCCAGGCGTGAAATCTCTGTGCGCGGATAGCGGCTGTAACTCCCAAACGTGCCAGGATCTCCAATTTTAGCTTGTTATAATCCTTCGCTTGGTCTGGTTCCAGATCGTAGTATGCCTTTTGGGGTTCTCCACTTAGAAACGGTGCTATTAAGCTTGCCCATTCAGCCACAGGCCAGCCTTCTCTCTCCGCTGTTCGCTCAAATGCCATAAGGTAGGCCTCAACATCATCTGTAGGCACCATCTTTTGCAGATAGTTACTTGCCCTGATTACCTTGGGACCTTGCAGTCCTTCTGCAGTGTCCCTGGTAATCCTCTCAGATAGGACCTGGATCTCTTGCTGCATGGCACGAGTGGCATTGTGCTGCTCCTCTCTGAGCATTTGATGAGCTTCAGCTTGAGCTAATGCGGCTTGCCTGATCATAGCCTCTGTGTTTTCTTTTTGGGCTAGCACCAGTTGTTGTAGTGCAGCGATATTCTCCTGCTGTATGGTATTCGTCTCAGCTGCCCTTTTGTTAGTTTCCTGCTGCACTGTGGTGCACTGGATAAGTGCTTTAATGACATCCTCCATTTTCTTTAGTCTCTTTTGCACCTTAACGACTTGTTCGTGTGTTACGCGCAATCTCCACCATATGTGACAGAATACCCCTTCACTTTGGTACTCTGTCCGGGAATCTTTACTTACACACAGTCTATTAGGCTGCAGAGACGTCTCAGACACGAGGAGGGTAAAATAAAAGGCTGGGCCTGTTTTATTTCGTCGCCACAGGCATTACAGAAAATAAATAAACCAAAACAAAAAGCCTCGCTCTTGTGAGCACTAACTAATACAGGGTAATCCAACCTAACTGCAGTTGGACGGCTTATCCGTTCCAACAAAACAAAATAACACAATTGCAAATTATATTGGCAGCATTCAGTATGTTGCCAGCTCTCTCCCTCTCCCTCTCTCAGGGAGCCAAATGATCTCTCCTTTGCACTGAGACCAGAAGGCTACTTAACTGCCTCTCCCATTAATTAGTGGATGCAGGTGAGTGCTAGGAGAGTATCCGATAATCTCCGGACTGGATTCCCACCTGCTGGTCTTCGGCTGCTCATAAACTGTGGAGTGGAGCACTGGCCCGCCCTACTCTCCAAATGCTCCACCCCAGGGACCCAAAACACACAAATAACAACAGACATTAATAATTACATTATTAACAATACATCTCCCTGGGGCTAGTAAACTATTGAGGGTAACCACCCTGCAAAATATAAGGTGAAATATACACTCCCTCCATTATCATTCCTTGCTTTCTGTCACAATATATAT
>VKOC01022674.1:0-11817 GCA_009364415.1 Spea multiplicata | reverse complement strand
TGCTGTTCCGGCGCTCAGCTGTGAAGCGCGCACCACGGGAAGACGGACACCTCCCGCTCCCACTGCAGGACTCAACAAGGTAAGTAAGGGGAAGGGGCAGAGGGGGATCAGTGAGAAGAGGGGGGCAGTGAGAAGGGGCAGAGGTGGTAGATAGTGATACAGGGGGATAGATAGTGAGAAAGGGGAGTTTTGTTACAAGTTTTTATTCCTTTTTTGGGATGGGGGGCGCCAGAGGAGTAGTCCGCACAGGGCGCCAGAACACCTAAGGCCGGCTCTGGATCCAGTATAACTCCCATCGCTATAAAGCAAGCCAGACAAATACTTGTGCAGCATAGTTTGCAATATATCACTACCTATGAAGCTCAGCGAGTATCACATAATACTGGCTGGCTGGGCATCATGGGGTCTGTGGTTAACAGGCAAACTACAATTTCTATGAGTCTGTTAGCGTTTGGTTGCTTTTCCACTCTCACAATCACACTCTTACACTCTCTCACTTCTTATGCTCTCTCACACCATTACTCACTCTCACCCACTATCGCTCACATTCTCACTCCCTCATGCTCGCTCACCCTCTCTCTCAATGTCTAACTACCTTCTCCGCTGACCACATCCATGTTCCTATATCCTTTTTGGCCGCACTACTTCTTATCTAACCTCTTTGTTCGCTTTTCCCCGGTATCGACTCCATTAAATAGAGTGGTACCGCCACACAGACCCTCTCATTTGATTGGAGGAACATGGGAGAGGCTGTCCCCGTGCTGTGCACCTTGGCTCCGTTCTTTTGCGGAAGTGCTCCACGAAGCCGGAATAATGCAGA
Source organism: Spea multiplicata (assembly GCA_009364415.1). NCBI lineage: Eukaryota > Metazoa > Chordata > Amphibia > Anura > Pelobatidae > Spea > Spea multiplicata. The sequence goes on along the minus strand of VKOC01022674.1, from coordinate 10,997 downwards.
CAGATTCAAGGAGAGATGCAAAAGCGCTTCTCCCAGGAAGCACGGCATAGGGAGTTTAATAAAACATAAATGGGAAACTGATCTCAACAGGGCTAACATTTCAGTCGTCCAAACTGGGACACCTGTACTGGGGTGTAGTTATAGGTGGGGTTTTGATTAGCGCTGAGCATTGTCTCCATGTGCATCGGGGGGGCTCTTGCCCTCTGGGGCAGCAGGGTAGGAACAGTAGGCTGTTTAGAGTAGGTTAACGAGACATGGGGAGTTCTCATGTTGCGGAGGTGCAGGTCTGTTTGCTACTACTACCGTGGTCTTATAAATTGACCTATTAATGGGTAGCTAACATTTGCCTCCCACCAGGAAACCCCTCTCCTGAGCCAACAAAGGTGGGCAATGTGGAAGAGATAGGGCGATAGTGAGGTGCGAGAGGGGAAAGGTAGGGGAGGATATTTTGCGAAAAAAACCCTGTAGACGCCCATATCTGTCTCCTGTATAAATACAAAAAAAACATTTGGTGAGACAAATCACTCTGATACGGAACAGGAAGAAGAACGAGACAGAACGTCAATGAGAAGTGAGAGAGACATATATTGCTTTTTTTGGCTAGTTTCTCTAATTTTTGATATTATCAGGCTGCTGACAAACACAAGGTTTCTAAAAGTCACTGTGACGCTCTTTATTTCGTCACAACAAACGTTGATGCGCTGACACATTGATAACCCGAGACCAGGCATCCAAAAGAAAGGAGGGCTGAAATATTGCGCTTATGAAATGGATGTTTGACATTTTGAAGCTGCTTGGGAAATCGCGGTTGCCATTTCATGCACACAAAGGGCTTTATAATTTAAATAACTGTGAAATGAACCATGGTGACTCTGCACAAGATGCAGGGAACGTAGACCAAGCTACAGTTGTAAAAAAAAATGAAGCATTTACATAGCGGCTCATAGCCGTCCTCCATGTTAAAGATGCTTTAAGGAGAAGATTCCATGAGCTTTTAACCAAAAATGACCAGAGAGTCTTTGATGGTTGCAGCAAATATGAGGAGTTCTTCTGTTGGGCTGCGTGGACAGATTGCCAAGGTAGGGCCAGACGCTGGATCTAGATAACAATTCACACAAACGATATTTGGAAAGATCAACTTGATGAAAGGCGTGGACAGGAAACGAGGGCAGAAGCCATAAAATCACTTCTGAGATCTCGTCTCTTTCTCCCATACATATACGTTTGATACGTTCCGTCTGACGTCACTTCCGAACCACCGGCCTGAACTTTAACTTTAACCTGGCGAATGTCTGGGAATAGAAAAGAACAACAAAAGGAGTTAGTTTGATGTAAAAGAAAAGGCAAAACACTTTAAAATAAATGTAAATAATACATATTTAAAAAAATATGCAAAAACCTATTCATTTGGGGTATTTCTGTGCAGAGATGCAGCTGGTGCTAGTAAAATACTCTGGGTTGTCCTCTCTCCAGAAATATGTACTTTTGTGGGGGTATTTTGAGCTGGTGGGCTGCTAAGCAGTCTCAGATTAGGCACAGGCTTCTATTACGTGCCCTATAACGTCCAAAAACATAAAAAAACCTATTTATGTTTTTTTTTTTCAAATTTAAAACACGCTAATATCTTGCAAGCTGTCTTTTTTTATGTAAATGTGTATTTCTCTGGTATTTTTTCGATATTTATCTAAGTTTATTTTATATACACGTTGTGATGATTGTGGGTTTTGTCACATGGTACGTTACATATCGCTATGAATTTTATATAACTGAAATAAACAGTTCTAATATTAATTTCGTTGTTGTTTATTTATTCTTCTTCAAAATAACCTTTGTAAAAACATACTGGGGAGGGGGCACAATGTTCTGTTCTTGCCCCGGGCACAAAAGGAGCTAGCTACACGTCTGCTGGCACCCATGAAACCCTGTTGACTCTCTTTTCCGCATGCGAGTGAGCATTCACTAAAACTCATCAAAACCCGACTATGAGCCACAATTGATGCGCCGAGGATCATGTCTGCAGAGTGAGCTCTTCTACAACTTGGCCGGTTTCAGGGTGTGAAAGCTGTCCTTTGAGGAGGTCTTTATTAACCATTAGATAAAATGTTTTAATACCGTATTTGCCCGAATATAGGCCGCACTCCCCCCCACACTTTAAGTCTTCAAAGTGGGTGTGAGGCCTATAATCGGGGTTTAGCGCAGGAATGCGCAATTTCTATCACCCGACATGCAGTTCTGGGCGCCAGGCCGGCGGCAGGGTTAGGATCCAGATCCCACGCAGCGCTGCAGGGGACCTGTATCCTACTCTCCGGCAGCCAGTGGACGTCTGTGCGATACACGTAGACAACTTCTGGTTCTGGCACTTCATAGAAGCCCCGGTGGAACTGCGATTAAACAACCTCCGTTGTCGGCACCGGAGGTTGTCTACGCATATCGCGCAGACGTCCACCATCGGCCCCACAAGACACCAGGAGCCTGCATTGGTAAGTCTGGGGTGGGGGCAGAGTAGCAGCATATATGTGGGGCAGGCAGAATGGCAGCATATCTAGAGGGGCATATCTATAAGTAAGGTGCATTAAAATGGCTATTGGTTTTCATTTCTATTTAAGATATGTTGGCTAACTGTATAATATATACCAAAAATGTTAAAATACAGTTCCACCAATGTGTATTTTTTCTAAAAATATCAATTTTTCTTTAAAAAAGCACCTAACTTTAAGGGTGGAGCCGAGCACTTAATAGTACATTGTATGATTTCTGCACAGGCAGAACGTTTCCCCGCCAGTACAGGGGAGATCAGGGTGGGGGTCTCTTCTATCAGCAAGAGCCAGCATTTCTCATCACTGGAAACAATATTGAAAATGAAAAGGTTCCCAGAGGGTCTTCCTCCTGAAACCTCTGACGATGAAACCTCTGATGCAGTTCCTCACAGCCAGGTAATCTAATCAGCAATGCAGGGAGATGGAGTCCTGCTTACTGATCGCTCTGTGATCAGCGGCAGTAGGGTTCAAAGTGAAAAAATACCAAATGGTAAAATCATTTACAAATTTAACAAAATTAAAAAATATTTTAAAAGTAAAAACGGAAAACAATTTAAAAATTGGTGCCCAAACACCTCTAATCCCTCCCACTAGAAATACACATAAAAAAATAACCCCTTCTTTGTCCCCAATCCAAACTTTAATTCAAACTATATTGGAAAAAAAATACATTTTTTTTGATGTTTTTGGACATATTATTCACACTTAATGAAGGACTGTTTTGAAAAAATGTATAAAGAGAAAGCCCTAACTGTCCTTGAAAAAATATTTAATTTATGTGGGTACACTAAACATGGAAGGGGTTAAACATCATTGAATTACTATTTAGTACTATCATTATGTCACAATATTTCACGATATGTTAGTACATAAGTAAAAGACAGAGGATCGGGAGAGGGTATCTGTACGCGGATAGAGAATCGGTTGAAAGACAGAATACCATTAATAGAAACTTTTTTTTTAAATGGATAAAGTTTTAGGTTGAATTGAAATAAAACAAGGGCTTGTCCTTGGGCCCGTTTTCATATCACGGTAATTTATCAATGATCTGGAACAGCTCTCTGAAAAAAACATGTATTTACAAAATTATGGAAATGAATTAAATAAGAAATTGATCTCCATCCCAGCAGAGCGATTATGAGAACGTAAGAGTGTAGACAGTACAAGAACAGATGCGTTTCAACGTAGATAAATAAATTATGCAGGGAGGAAAGCAAATAAAATGAATGGTTGCTTATGGGGGATTCATGGTGGAGAATGAACGAGGAGGTATATGTTGAGAAAAGTCTTTTCAACGGGGGCTTCAAAAGCAAGCGCATTATCCTACATTAAAAGGGAAATTGTATACAGGGTGTGAATGGATCTCTTTATATATCACCAGCAAGACTCTATCATAACCACGCAACTTACTTGTGGACATCGGTTCATAAAAAATAGGCAATTTGGAACCATAAAAGGTTTAGATACAAAAAACAAAACTAATTGAAGGGTCATTCCATCCATCACATGCACCCATCGAGAACATTTAGAGTAAAGAAGGATTTTGTTTTTGCCTCTTTCAGACATTAGTGGATAAAAGTCTATTTTGGGGGTTTTCTGTGCATCCTCCTCCATCAACAATTATAGCTGATTGGAAGCGTTAGACTTCTTTCAACCACCTACAGTATATAACTGAAATACACAAACCCCATATTATAAAAACAATACTGACTGCATCTTTCCTCTAATAACTCATTTCCTTTATGTCATACTACGTGTGTTACATCATCAGGAGGTCATGTGCACATTTCCTTTTTTTTAAGGAAGCTGATAGAAAAAGCACAGTAGATTGGTATGTAAAGCAAACATGTTCAAGGAGAATGTCGGGAGAGTAATTGGTGCGCTTCAGTGGTTTTTGGGAAGGACTGGAACGTTATCCGTGTCGCTCACCGACTCCGAAGTGCCTTAAGAAGTGCGAACCCCAGCGAGCTATCCTTTCTGGAGGGCTGAGTTTATATATACATTTTGCGGGGCAACTTTCTTGCAGAAGAAGCTTAGTAGGGTTTGACGTTATGAGATCTGCTCAGACCTTAGCTTGAAAAAATTCCTTTCTCAGCTAAATATCTCCAAAAGAAGTACATTAAATGGAAAACAAAAAGCGTACTTCAGAGGTAGTTTTAGTAAACGAATTAAAGCTGTCGGTTCCCCTTTTATGAACAGTCTGAAAGAACGGTTTTTAACATATTTTTAACATATTTATAATATAAGATTGCTACATTCCCGTCTCTCCTGTTGAAGGGTTGGCTTATCAACTTGGGCAACTGATGAGATACATTATTGCAATATATGTTAAACTACAGAATAATGTATTGACAGCACACTCCCGATGAAAGATGTTTGTGCCTGGAGTATGCAGTTCATCAGAAATCCACAAGGGGGAGATAATATCCCAGGCATACTGCATAACACCTGATAATTAAAATACAATTAATGATTAATGTAGTCAATAAATATTTCAGAGTAGTTTGCATTATATATAGACTACCGATCAAAAGAGAGAGACAGAGAGAAAACGGTTATAGATCCAGTGGTTATATATTTTAGATTTTCATCATTGACCATCTCTTCCTATATGCATATAATCAACATGGATGTTGCAGGAAACTACAATCGTGATTTATTCTTGAGCGCTCAATTATTATTATTGTTTTTTTAAAATTAATTTTGGGGATAAAATGTAAATCTGCTGCCAGCGCTGGATGTAGACCATCTGGTGTTTCTTTATTGCATAGGGTGGTCTAATGAGTCCTGCCTGTCCTGGATTGAGCTGCTCTTGCGTATACTATAAAGTAGCTCTTCAGTTACAGGTAAACATATCAGATACTTGAAATATTTATGATACATCCATTTAAGTTGGTAACATTGGCAAACATCACACCCAAGTCTATATATTTATATATATTTATATATTTATCCAAAATGGGATTTCATGCTTTCTTATATAACATACAATGTTATAAATGGCTTTCACACATTTAGAGCATAAGTCTGATCCACGGGAAAGCCATTGTTACTACGCTCTGTAGTTAGTTTTCTGTCTGATTTTTTGTTATAGCTGTCATAAAATATTTAAATTAGGCTGAAGTGGTTCTTCCATCTAATTTAATATACAATGGATATTTTGGGCACTTTTACCCTCCCTTCCCTTCTTGATTTATTATATAGTTATATCATTTAAAAATATATATTGGCAAATAAAAAGAGAAATGAAAGGCCGCATTCACTGCATACTATGGAACGGTTTGATGAGACCACATCAGACAGCAGTGTGAGTGATGGGTAATTTGACTCCCCCATAGTACAGGTTAAGGGATAGATCGTATGTACGTAGACGTAGTTAAAGTGGTACTTCAGCCATTATATGCAATTTAATGTATATGATAGCTGCATCAGATATGTATCATGGCTGGATGCTGCCCTACGCCAGACCCGGGGCAAAACACCATGCACCCTCCAACCACTTACCACCATGGCCGACACATACCGCGTAGAGCACCAAGATATGATGTCATATACTAGCAGACTGCATGTGCGGTGTGGAGCGAGGTCATTATAGAGGCACAGTATACCATAATGTATATGGGCTCATTACAAGGGAGATCTCAGAGCTCCCCAACTGGCCCAAGGAGACATGATGTGCATGGGAGCATGATTGCCCAATAGGGCGATCTGCCATCATATGGATGACCAGGCTGATCAGTGACGTATTCTCGTATAGGCAAACTAAGCGTAGGGCGGCAGTTTCAGGAGGGAGCCACTATAAAGGGACCTTGCACTGAGTGGCAGCTTCGTATGTGTCTTCGCAGTCTATATTTTACATGTCTGCATTTCATGGTGGAGATATGATGGGTTGAAGAATTCTCTTTCATGGTTTCTTATCTGATTGTGAAAAGGAATTATTGTAGCAGCTACTTGGTAGATGGAAATGCTGATACGACAGCCTTGGGCTCATTACCCAAAATAACATTTTTTTCCCCAACTGGGGATTTCCAGCCCACTACAGAGTTTATGTAAAAATACTTTCACTATAGAAGTTCTGTATGAACAGCCCATGTAAGAAATGATAGCCCCTGAAATGGGACCAGGGCAAGCAAAATGTACGTATAGAAATTATAGATAGAGGAGTAGAAGGCTATGATCCATATGTGACATATCATGTCCCCCCCACCAACCCCTGACATTCTTTCCGACTCCATTGTGATAACATATATTTTCTATAAGTATTTCTTTGCATTGCAATCCAGTAGATCTACAGCACAGCCAATCAGAAGGCAGGATATCACAGCCAAAGGAGAACAATTTGTCCCTGTGCATAATGAAACATTTGCTAACTTCTACATTGTTTAGTACGGGATACACAAATCTATTATACATTAAATGAAACCATTCCAAGACTTTGCTAATGCATTTTTGTAGGGTAATAAAAGAAAGGTTAATTAACATCGCTGGAAGATGAACTCTTATTTCTACAAACACGCCTCCAGTTTTTACCATTGTTGAAACATTATATTTATTAATTGAAGGTGACCTATCCTGCCTAATTATCAGTCTCACCGTGTCTTACAAATTACTTAGTTCAGCTATTCTAATTAATACGTCCCAACGGGAACCCGGCTGCTCAGGCTTTTATTTTTTATTTCTTCACTAAGATCTAATTGCATCTTGGTAGAAAAATAAGGAAGCGCCCGGTGTCCTTCAATGCTTTCTCTAGATACAAAACCCAAAGAAGCTTCATTTGTATGAATCGTAAAAGATTCAAAGTATACGGCTGCTGCCAGACAAATTCCCTGGGAAAAGACTAAAACTTGAGGTAGAAACATGGAGTGATGGGAGTGATAAAGGGCCATTGGAACACAGGAGTGATGAGTGATAAGGACAAACTGGAACACAGGTGATGGGTGATAAGGGCCATTGGAACACAGGAGTGATGGGAGTGATAAAGGCCATTGGAACACAGAATTGATGGGAGTGATAAAGGACTCGATGCACCTATGAACATATATTAAAACTTCATTATTTCAGCTACAATGATCATTTATAACATTATTTTTAATTTTCAAACTTGAACAGTAGCATATATACTATATGGACAAGAATAGTGGGACACCTGACCATTACACCAACAGGTTTTGATGACATCATTCTAAATACATGACAGTAATGAAGTTGGTTCCTTTGCAGCTATAGCATTTCCACTCATATGTGTATGTTAATATATTATATAATAAATAATATTATATAATATATATATATATAATATATATATAATATATATATAAATCATTTATCGATTTACATAGCACCATATATTCCATAGTGCAGTTTATTGGACCTAGTTCACTTAAGGGATTTAGGAAATAAAAGACGGATATGACAATCCCTTTAATTTGCTAAAGCTGAATTGCCAGTCGCAATCACGACTTATAGATATACAGTAAGTGACTTACATCCTCTGGAACGTTGTAAACAAATTATCAGCATGAGTCACAGGAAGGCTCGGGATATGAAGAAAAAAATCAGTGCATTTAATGTACAAAATATTTTCATTTTCTATCCACATGATTGGTGGTGATTTTAATTCATGCTACTTACTTCACATAATGCTGCATACTCACTGTCATCGAGTAATCGCTCAGCTTTTTTCAGGAGAGGGGGGAAATTGCCACCACTTTCTCAGCTACATTCAATAAATGTAAATGAATGAGCGAATGAATGAGAACCACTATAATCGAGGGGACCTCTACTGAGATTGTTTAGATTAGGTTTGTGCTTTTTGTATAGCTGTATAGATTTTATTAGCAGGAAGGAATAAATAAATAAGGAGTTTATGATAACTGACAGCAATAGCAGTTAGATAAAAGATAAAATATTTGTATAAAGGGGTCGGTCGCATTTAAATGGGAACTATTAACAACGCAGGTTCTAAAATCATTACCTTTACTTAATTACCTATCTATATTTTTTTTTTTAAAGTTACGATAACATATGAGTTCGTTTTTCCCCCCGAATTCCCTCTTTTCTCCTCCTCCACCCATACAGATGCTGCTTAAACGAATCAATCAGCCTAACTATAATGGATCAATTATTTCATCTGTAGGAATAATCGTTCATATTCAGCCAGAGTTGTTAACATGGCCGTCCCGAAAGTTTAAACGTTACACGATTCTCATATTTATTATTAATGTGTATTATTATTTCTTTTATCTATGCGCGTAATTAATAGGTGATTAATGTTAGAAATATATATTGGTCCTTAAAATATTTCCCGTTAGTTTGCATTTTTGTTAGACTCCTCTGGTCTCAATTTTTAATAATACAATAATTGATTTTGTGATATTATTATTGATTGTTTTATATAGCACCATCATATTCCGTAGTGCTGTACAATGGCTAAACAGGACATAACAAATAGTACACAACAATTTTCACCTACAGAAGCTCAAAGGATCTTACAATCTAGAAGGAGTTGGGGGAAAATTACACAACAGGTAAAAAATCTGTTGATAGGATTTCCTAAAAAAAGGGGTCTTAAGGGATTTTTGAGGGGACCGAAGGCACAGAGAAAATAGATAGACCGGGGGAAGGACATTCCAGGGTAAGGAGCCCTGGAGAAATCTCGTAAGCATAAATCAGAAGTGGAAATAAAAGCGAAGGAGAGACGGAGATCATTAGATGAGAGAGGGGAGACTGGTTAGGAGTGTATTTAGAGATGAGTGAGGAGAGGAGATGGTGTATTCAGAGATGGGTGAGGAGAGACCGGTTAGGAGGGTATTTAGAGATGGGTGAGGAGAGACCGGTTAGGAGGGTATTTAGAGATGGGTGAGGAGACGTTAGGAGGGTATGTAGAGGTGAGTGAGGGGATGTAGGGAGGGGAACCGCTGTGAAGGGCTTTGAAAGCAAGAGTGAGGCAGACGGTGAGGAGACTGACGGAGGGGAGAGCTGTTACTAAAGTGATGGGAGAAGAAGATAAGTCTGAAAGCAGCGTTCTTGATGGATTGCAAGGGGGCGAGGCGGGTATGAGGCAGAGTGGGTTTGAGTGTTTCCACTTAAGAAGCTGTAAAGGGCGGTAGATTGATGGACAATGCAATTCACTGGAAGTAATTGTCTTGTCTTCGTTAATAAATCTTTTCCATCATGATGCGTCATATCCTCTGACTCTGCACTTTTGAAGGCTGCATAACTCAGTTCCTTGGCTGTTAGACAATTACCGGAGCGCCTTGTCGACACCGACGCTCTAAACCTGATGTACAAATTACAACGGGGTTAGTCATAACAACTTCAATTACCGCATTTCAACAGAAAATTCTTCAGCTGGATCCGCCACTTTTACGGGCTCGGCAAATCGAGTCCTCGGGGAGACCATACCAAAACTCAACCCAAGCCATAGCAAAGATGGCTGGGCGTACTGTATATCCATAGTATATATCCATAGCATATATCTATAGTATATCCATAGTATATACAGACCTTTTAGGTTACTGCCGAAAGCATGCGGAATATGGTTTTTATGGGTTCTAATATAATTCTCAACAGCAGTCAGACTAAATACGGGGCACAGAGGAGTTTAATGGCCACACCAGCGTAACAATGTAAAACCAAAGAAGTTCATTTGTATCCGTTAAAAAATATTACAATTCTATGTTTTTTAACGGATACAAATGAACTTCTTCATATAGCACCTCTGTGTAATGCAGATATTCATGTTCCAGAGCAGACTAGACACCAGAAGCTTTATTCCCCCCCCCAGCATTCGAGGCAGGGAAGAAATAGTTGTGAGATGCCTGATAATGGAGAGACCGCAGAACGTGTGACTCAGGTGCGAGCGCGTTTGGACTCGTATTAATCCACCTCCTTCACCTACTGATCTAGCCCTAGAAGTCCGGGGAACGGAGGCGGCCAAAACCCAAGGTGAGCCTCTGGCTTCATTCACAGGGAAGTCAGACTCCTCAGGGAAGTCCTAGCGAGGGTCCCCGCGGTTACCCCGAAAACACGAAGAGGAGCCTGAGCTGGATCATTTTCTACATTCTTGACACAGGCCGGGAAAAGAAAGGGCAAAATACACTTGCAAAAAATATTCTGCTTTTGCATATTAACCATTTGTATGCATTCTTATTTACCGAACACCTCGACTCCTCATCATAATGTCTGCTATAAGCAGTAAACTTTGCTCAAGTCTTTAACTTCTGGTTGGACTGTCAACCGACTTCATTAGAATTGCCATAAAGTAATGACGGCCACCAGATAAAGGGAGTTTATTGCAATAAAATTGAATCAAAACAAGGTTTTTGTCAACACCAACCGACATTACTGTATACAGCTCTGGGGGTTATATTACTGTATACAGCGCTGGGGGTTATATTACTGTATACAGCGCTGGGGGTTATTACTGTATACAGCGCTGTGGGTTATTATTACTGTATA
>VKOC01022669.1:0-14546 GCA_009364415.1 Spea multiplicata | reverse complement strand
TGCCTGTTTGTCTTGCGTTACATTTTGCATTTATTTTCTTTTGACAGAACTCGGGAAAGTAGTTAATTGGTTTCCGTGTGGGTTTTGAAGTGCAGATTATCTGAAATTAGGTTAGCAGAAAACAATCTCCTCCCAGAAGGTCTCCGAGTAATGCCGGTGATCTCTGAATCTTTTTTAAGCATGCATTTACCGCTGATTAAGAAGTCCAAGGATCCTCTTCATCCATAATGAGTGATGCACTGTGTGATGCAGCCGGAGTACGATTATTTAGAAGGTAACCAACCATTTGCAGATGTTGAGGAGCATAGCTGGCCATCAATGAAGGACATATCATGGACTGTGAGGTTTTTTAAAAAAAATTCAGATGGGTCTTAGACTATCGTAGAGGAGAACAGGTTTGCCCAGTGTAAAGTTTCCAGTAGTCTTTCAAGTTTCAGCCATTGTAGATGAAAAATAAACCAATCCTACCTTAGAGCAGACGTGACTCCAAATACACCAACAACCCAGCAATACCAAACATACATCCCAGATCTCATCACTGAGGTTGAGTTATTCATATTTTGTTGGACGTCTTTATCATAACATTAATTATTAAAATATTTTTTCAATTCAATATGAGAAAAGACATGCACCGATGAATAGCTGGTGAAACTGCCATTTTATCGGTCATCTAAAAGCCTAGAGCAGGGGTGCCCAACCTGTGGCCCTCCAGCTGCTGCAGGACTACATCTCCCATAATGCTCTTTCAGCTAAGGACCTGGCAGAAGAGTATGGGAGATGTAGTCCTGCAGCAGCTGGAGGGCAGCAGGTTGGACGCCCCTGGCCTAGAGCAATCCTTGGCGTTTCAACTTCTCATCTTGATTTTGTATGATGGTGGACCAAGCCAGTGAGCTTCTCCTGTGTAAATGAACACTCAAGGCATCATGTTCACTTCCACGCATATGATAGATGATCGGTCCCTTTAAGTTGTGTAGTCACATAGTGGGATTCTGCCGATTCAATCAGAGTTGTGCTGTAACTCTGGAGCTGCAGCTTTCCTTGAAGTTAAATGCATATATATTTGTAGGTTTAATTCAGTCTAAGGTGCAATGTGGTTTAATATGCAGTTTTATGTCATGGAAGCTGCCTGGGACACTGGAGTGGCCCTTTAATGCGTATTTACAATACAGAGATTTCATGGAAGTGAGTCCATCATTTAACAATGAATAATGTATGGCCGGCTTATCCCTTCTTGCGGGAAATATTAACCAGGCTTAGATGTGATATAGGGAGAAGGAAGAGCAATTTGCAAATATTTGTAATCAGATCTGGAAATGATTACCTTGCTTCAGATTTAAAAAAAAAAATCTCTTAACAAATTGAAACAGAAAATGACTAGTATTCTGAAATATATCTGTAAGCAAAATATGGTCGTTCTAGTTCAAGATTTCCAAATACAAGGTTCAATGTGCGATACACTAATATATATATTGTGTGTGTGTTTGTGTGTAAAAAAAAAATAAAACAATGGAAAGGGAAGCATACCCTAAAATATATATATTCAGATTTTGAGGTGCTGCTAAAATGTCCAATACGTCCAGGGTTTGTCGAGAGAGGGCAATAGATTGCAGGAGAGTCTCTGTGGGGTGAAAGGCAGTGGAGTCCTGCTGAGTCCGCACCTTCCTAACCTATACACCGTATAAAATTAGACGAGACGTGCCAAAAACTTGGGTACTTTGACATGGAATGAGCCAAGCAATATATGGCTGTATAATGTGATGGAATCCCGAATATTTATGTCTCAGGTGCTTTTAAATAGGGGTTGCATGTACGTATCTGTATATATATATATATATATATATATATATATATATACATATATATATATAGTGTCCATCCTGTAGCAATAAATAATAAACAAAAAAAGTATCAAGTTTTAAACGCCTGTTTATAGTCGGATGTAAAGTCATGGGATGAGGTGAGAAAACGTGCATTTCTTTAACCCAGTCTGTGCTAATAGAACTTTATGAGAAATCTGGTGGCTCTGATCCCCCGGGGATCACATCTTCTACGCTCCATGGTAACGAGACTCACTTTTACAGAAACGCTGTCTTCCCACACTGGGCTTCTTGTGTCAGTCAAGCAAGCGAGTCGGTGAATACAAAGTATGGTGGGATGTAAAAGCTGACAAAAAAAGGGGAAGGGAAGACTTTGGATCCTCGTCGGGCTCAGAATGACAGCTTGGTGCGAGTCAGCTCTTCCCATAGAGGAGACTGGATTTAACTGTGTAGAAGAAAGCAAATATTAATCTTAAAATACATTTTTTACATTTATAAATAAAGTAAATTTAATTAAACGTGGATGTTGTTACCTTTCGTATAGTTGACTAACTATACGCTTGGTCACTGGCTAGGTTTTAAGGCTTATGCTGTCAATCACATTGAGTGCTCCTCTTCTCTTTTTAATAATATCACACCAGGTGTTATGTGTTAAAAAAACCAAATTAAAACCGTCCACAGGTTACTATGGTAACAAGACCACTTTATTCTATCCATCAGAATTATTGTTTCACAGAAATGTCATTTGTTTCGCACTTAATAGACAAAACTAGTTAAGTTTACTTATTAGCCTGACTTTCATCACCAGGTTTTCTGCCAAGGATAACCGTACCTGGGACCTTGATAGACTTCACTCATAGTCTCCAGGTCACACGCCGCTCTATGTTAGTATCTTTGATCACTTCTCAGGGGAGCAGTGTTTGGGCCGGTCCACCCAACGCCCCTCCAAAATCTTATTGATCATAGCCACAGTTTACGTCCTGAAAGGTTGCATGTTCAAGTGGTTTAGGCAACAAGACACGCGTGATTCAATTTGCCATGGAAACTCTGGGCAGAAACCGTTGCCTTTTCTAGAAAGGAGCATTTATTACCATTTTTATAATATGGGTGAAATCTTTACCCAGTTCTTCTTCTATTCTCCGGGATTCATTCAGTAACTGATGGACCGATGGTTGTCTTTTACCACCGCTATAAAACAATGATGACAATGTCTTGGCCGGGCTAGTGATTCCTTCATAGAGGAATATTAAGCAAGGTAAAGAACTGGAAACGTTATATCGCATATCATATATTTTTTGGTAGTTATAGTCTATGTAGCTATTTTTTCATTTAGTGAAAACACATTTTTTATTCTATAAAAACATTAGACACTGTGCGGAGCCTTGGGGTGATCCATCAGGGTATACAAAGTATTTAAAGCTAGCTAATTAAAGAGTTCTGGAGAGTTTTGTGGCTCAGTTTTAAATGAACTTTGCTTATCTTTGCCTTAAATGTGCTGAAATCTGTTAATGAGGTGTAAAGTTTGTATTAGATAAGGATTTACATGGTTCAATGACTGTACTTTGGCTAATGAATCTTATCCTTGGCTAGTTATTGTGAATGATGCCTGTGGCTATTCATTGTTAAATCTCGACTAATACATTTTACAGCTTATCCGCTTATTTATAGCTTATCCGCTAGAATAAAAATATGTATTAATGAGTAAATATGAAAAGGGTTCTTTGACGTCTTGAAAGCATATGTGTTTTATTCTATAATCATTCGTCCATAAAGCTTTAGCAATTTCTACTAATAGTAATAATAATTAATAATTAGCATCGCATTTGGCAGTTGTGTTCTAATGCCGTTTAAATATTTTATCTCAGAGATAAGTGTTGCTGACTACATTCCATTTTTTTTTTTTAAATTCCGAAGCACTTTTTTTAATGTGTGGTGTAAATGGGGGTAAATATTTAATGGAGGGGTCATGTCAGTCACACTGATGGACAGATTGCTGCACCGTCTCGCACCCGGTATTCAACCGTCCGCCTATAAAGCAGCTCTTTCCTGCTGAGGCTTCTACTAAATGAATGTCCGTGGCATCAAAGCACAATGTGTGTTTCGGGACTATCCCGGGCAATCTGATATATGCAATCTATATGGTTATAGAAAGCTATGAATAGATAAGATACCCTGAACCCTTATTGGAAGTTTAATTTGTATGTAAAACATGCTGTCTGTTTTGATGCATGTTGGATTATATTCCGATATGTTATGTTCCATATGTCAATGATAAACCCCCCACTCTCTTGACTCTTGGTGGTGGTTACTTTTTTATGGACAATATCATGGTGAAAAAAGACAATGACTTTAATATCCTGTGTACTGGCAGATGTTTAACATAATACTCTTTAATTAGTTAATACAAGAGGATGGGCTTGATGGACTTGTGTCAAGCTAAATTACTTTGTTATTAATATGTCATCTGCTAATTTTAATCCACTTTTCCCTTTTTCTGTTTCGGTTACTTGCATCCGGAGGCTGTTGATGTTTCTGCTAGTTATTTTGGATTTTACCCTTGGTGTGGACTTTGACTCTGAAGTAGCTTTGTCCCTTTGTCCTGTGTTCCATTTTGATCATCTGGATTTTGACCTATTTGGTGTGAACCCCTGGTACCGTGCTACAGACCCCCACTTGCAGTCTGCACTCGCCACAGACCTCCGCTTGCACATATCTGCCTGCTTTGCATTTACACACTCACATCTACACATACATTCATGCTTGCACATACAGCAACAAACACTACACACTCTCATGCTAACATATGAGCCCTCTTACACATACACATTCATGCTCACACGCAAACACTTAAAGATACACTTTCACTCTAACATACATACATTCTCTCTTCGATACCATCCGGATATTTGTACAGCTTTTTTTTTAATTTTTTGCTGCAAACTCCCACTAAATTTTACTAAACAAATTTCTCCTCAACTGAGGGGAAGCTCACAGGAGAGCTGAGTTCCAGCTTCAATTCACTATATATGAAGGTTCAATCCCGGTGAGCTTCTGCTCCAGGAAGAGTTTGGCTACCCCTGTATAACGTATAGTTAAATCAGTGAGATGTCTTCGTCCGTTGAATTATGCATTATAGAAATCCACCTTATGCCTTCTTGCTGGAGAAACCTGCTAGTGATAGCCTCTTCCAAACTCTTGTGTTGGGGGGGGCTTGAAGTTCTGTTCTTATCGTGTATCAGCAATCCTTTCCTTTTACAGTTTTATAAACTAAGGCCCACAAGAAATCAATAGATGGATAAATACCAGCGAAGCTTTATTTTATTCTTTCTACATGATATCACCATTTTCTTTTTTAAACGGGAGGGCAATTCGCCAACAGAAAGGCGATCATGTTACCCGCGTGTTTTGACGTTCACTGCTGTGGGGGGCATCACAAAATTCCCGTTCCTAAGAGAGACACTGCCTAGGAGCGGTAGATATTTTAATTTATGCATATTTAGCAGTCAGCACTTGATAATTGTTTATGTTGCTTAAAATAAAATTGATTCTTGAAACCGCAACAAAGATGGTGAAAAATGCTGACAATACAGAAAAGACGTTCCAAAAAATACATCAAGAATACCAATTTTAATTCCTTCCATGCCAAAGACATTTACATTCCAACACTTTCTAACACACACTTTGGAGTTAAGTAACCATAGGGGGGAAATGTAAAACAGAATATAACAT
Source organism: Spea multiplicata (assembly GCA_009364415.1). NCBI lineage: Eukaryota > Metazoa > Chordata > Amphibia > Anura > Pelobatidae > Spea > Spea multiplicata. The sequence continues at coordinate 9,000 of VKOC01022669.1, read as the reverse complement.
TGATAATTGTGGAAATGTGTATGTAGTGGCCCCTGGCAAAAATTTCTTGAACCATATGAAATCTCTGTCTTAAAGATTTCCTATATGTTACAACATACAATAAATATCATTTCAAGGGGAGAGCAGGGACAAATCAGAGGGACAAATTAATCTTAGTAACCTAGAAATTGGGTTATCAGTATCCCTCGAAATGTCCTTGGATTCAGAGATGTTCCAAAATTGGATTCTTGCAGTCTTCAGGGACCACCCAGTACAATAAATCGATCAAAATGATTTGTTTCTGTTTGATTGATCTGTTCACAAGAAAAGATACTGTGTTTTGCAAAGTTGTATGTTTCGTGGGCCAGAAATCTTTAGTCTAGACCATTTTTTTATGCTGTTTATCGAGCGCTTTCCAATGGTACCGTTTGACAAAGACACAGATGGTGCTTCACCGGTGTAACTGAAAGAAAGAATAACCCGTGGATTAATGGGGCTAAATCTTTAAAATGTGCTCAAGTTTGGATACCTGAGTAATGTATAACCTAGACCTATTGGCCAGAACTAGTTATCTTGAGAATGTAGCATTTCTACATTTCCCCAACAATGATCTATTTTGTGAGATCGTTCTTCTTTAATCACAATCACATAGACCAGCGGTTCTCATCCTGTGGGTCGTGACCCCTTTGGGGGTCGAACGACCCTTTCGCAGGGATCGCCTAAGACCATTGGAAAACACATATTTCACAATATATAATCACGTAACTTTATGGTTGGGGGTCACCACAACATGAGGAACTGTATTAAAGGGTCGCAGCATTAGGAAGGTTGAGAACCACTGACATAGACCTTCAAATTCTACACCTTCTAAAGAGCATCATTTACTTACAACATCTGCTTTGTGTGTCTCCCTTTTCTTGTTTCCTTGCTTGTCTTTTATGAATATCTCCCCTGTTGGGGGCTGTGTGTCTGCTTTCATGTGAATTCATGTTTCCTCCTTCTGCCATGCCTATTGTACGCACAGAATGGAATAATGGAGCAAATGCTAAGGGATAAGAGATGACAACGTAGACAAAACCATGCCAAAATAGTTACAAGGAGGTTTGGAGGAATCATTGCACAAATAGTGCTGGGCAGAGAATCAATAATTGAGTTTGTGAAGGAGATATCTGAGATCCTGAAAGCTTTTGTAACGTTACCTTTACTGGGCGACATAGAATGATGTATCAACTTTGACTACAGACTCTCTATTTTCTCTTTGGGCTAAAATGGCTGTATCCATTTTAATTAAGTAGCATAAATTCATGAATAAATAGGTACCAGGTTTCTCAGCACCTCCAGGTGAGACGTTAATCTGGGAAAAGTTTAGCGGCCTTTGGTCTTGCCCATTCTCACTACCCATGTTTTGCTCAGTCACTTCCAAGTGTAACCGGGGCTAGCTGCACCTCGTATAAGGAGCATTAGAGGGGCAGCTCCAAGAAACCAGGCATACAAAAGTATGGTTGTATAGATAAATACAAAAAGAATATATCATACTTGGCAACACTGTGCTGTTGAGACACAAGGCAGGACTTACCTAAGGAACTCAGCCAGAAGAATGCATTATAATGAGATGCAAGCAAGTGCATGAAAGGGGGACATCAGAGCCATACCTTAGGGAGCTAAAAACCTTTATGTTGAGATAGAATGTTGAGCATTCATCATCGCGATGACAAGTTACGCTCCACTCGCTTTAGAGGGTTGATGTCAAATACTTCCCATGCTATGGGTATAGTGTATACATGCCTGCAAACCGTTGGGGTGGTGGCCATAACAGCCAGCAGACATGAGTCCCCCTGCTGGGACTGCCCTGATCAAACCGGGACAATTGGCAACTTTAAATACAGATATATACGGTATATATACGGTATATATATAAATACAGAATTATTTATAAGATTCCCTTTTGAATCCAGTGTTTTTAGAGTATTTGATTGAATAATATTGTCATTTTATAAGAATAAGTGATATTGGTGAATAGTTAGCAAGAACGACACAATGTCCTTGATGTTCCTCTCCGCACTAACCAGATGTTCCAAAATTTGCAGGCAGGGGAAAAAAATGTACAGCTACTGAAGTAATGGATTTTGAGATCATTCGCCTCATCAGTGAACTCTGTAAATACTAAACTACCCCATATGTCCTTTTCTCCAATTAACGTCTTTCATTTATTTCTGTGGGTACAACATCGTAGTTGTATTTTTTTCATTACTGTCGTTCGTGTATCTCCTGGTAAGTAATACGGCTTAAATCTTCTCCCGATGGCATGTATTTTAGACTACTGTCAATAAGCTTCTTTTCTCGGAATTGCTTGATTTAACTAACCAGACCAAAAGATTGTACGACTTGAAACATCCTGCGCGACCCGTGATTAGTTTTCCTCTTCAGCTTTCGAACTGTGACCCTCGAGCTTATGCCGCCCTATTTAACTGCCGTGGTCGGGATTAACCCTCTCGCCAGCAGACTGAGATACACGAGTGTTAGCGTGATTGTCTGTATTCAAAATAAGACAAGCGGTTGCGGAATCCGGAAATATTTTTCACACAGTGGCTTATTTGCGTTCTGTGAAGTTCCATCCTCGGCAATATTTTCCGGGGGGGGGGGGCAGTTTGCATTCTCGAGAAATCTGTCCCCCATGTGTACCACGGGTCAATGGGTATAAAGGAGGTTTTTTCCTATCGCTTGTATTAAAAGGTACAGAGAGCCAGGATATAATATCATAACCTGGAACCTGAAGCTGCCCTGGGTCAGGCCTAGGGTAACTCCTGAGGTAAATACACCACTGCCTGCCTTTAAGAAGCAGAACCAAGTCCCTCGGAGAAGAACGAGTGGAAGGACCAGAGGGACACCATAAGGGCAATGTGCAGGAAGGGAAGCGGCACTTACTGCCAGCTCGATCTAAGGTACTCCTTGATCTCCTCAAGAAAAACCTCCTAAACCCAAACGCGCACATTCCATAAATTATATAAATGCGTTCTATTTTTATCTTTTATTCTCCCCTTCTGGAAGGTATAATATGAGCTTTGCTTTAATGTCGAGAAGATGTCACTGTGTTGGCTACTAGAAGCAAGGAATACCACCTCCACTCCCCATATCCAACATATGTAGATAACTAGCACTTTCCAACTTGTGGAAAGAATCTTAACAGATTTCTAGTACTGCACTAGAAGACCAGCAGTGAAGAGAGGTCTATGGAGGTTCTAGCCTGGGTTACAAACCATTTGCCCCATGACGTCTTTAATGCCAAAGGTTATAAAGCTTTACCGTCTAGAGTTCAGCTGACTGAGGCTCCCGCTCTGTAGTTCTTTGCTTTCTATGCAGAATTATTGTGTTCTTTTTTTTTTGTGCCCACATCAGGAAGATCTCACTCGGGTAATAGTATGTCCCACTGTGCCCAATTAGTCCACTGAAGGTCATTAGTGCAAAGCCGTAGTGATATTATAAATATTTACGGCTGTGTTCTGGGTCATATGCTACAGAGAATGAGTTGTGATGTCATCATTCATTCGTGCATACTGTTTTTTTTGCAGATTTATAGCTCCCCCGAATGTGGCATGGCACACGTAGGGTGACACTAATACAAACAGCAATCGACACCAACAAGCATGGATATGTAATTGCTGAATATACCCAGATCTTTTTAAATTCATTTCTCTTATCTGGCATATACTAAAAATTGAAAAAAAACCTACAAACGTTTCCTCTTGTAAATACAACAGATTGCAAGCAGGTTGTCTTTGAGAGGAGAGGATGATTATTGAACATCTGCTTTACCTATGTTGAGCGTGAAAGAAACATCCTCTATGGGTTTTTTTATTATTTTAAGTACTTTTTTAAGATTTTCACTTGGTGAAGGTGGAAGGCTTTGCCTTCTATAAACATTATTTACTGGAAGCAATAATAATTAGTACTTTACAACCACTACCCTTACCAAAACACCAATGTCTCTCAAAGGAGGCGGAATTTTAGAGCATGGGGTCATAATCTAAAGCTATTGGGTCAGAGGTTTAAATGTAATGTAATGTAAGGAAGCTATACTTTACGGAAAGGGTGGTAGATAAGTGGAACCGCCTCCCAGCAAAGGTGCTAGAGGCTAAAACTGTGAGTGAATGTAAACCTGCATGGGACAGACATAACGTTATCCTGAATCTAAGATGAGACGGAGGACTGATTAAGGTCTGAGTCTCTACATCACAGAAAATGGGCAGACCAGACGGGCTTTCATTTTTTGTCTTTCATTTAATATCTTGCTTTTCACAGCAGTGTTTTACACTTGTTATTTACCATCTCTCTACGTATTCTTGGACCCTAATCTCATGCTTATCATTGCGCTCAGCAGATTACAGTCATCTTTCCCGGCAGATAGAAAGTCTCTGAGACCAAAGAATGTGAATCGGAAGAGCTGATTAGTGAAGAAAGCCGTGTTTGTTCAGCGGTCACCGCAAAGCGCAGAATTCCTAAGAAGCTGTTACCAGGGATAACAAAAAGTCTGGTAGCGCTGGAAGTAAAATCTCTTACGTTGCTCGGTTCCACTTATATAGTGGAAAGGTCCGCTATATAATCTGTAAAGCTTATCACATTAATTGTCAGTTAGGAAAGATGCCGAGCATGTGAGCCCGTCCTTCATTCTGTACAATGCATTTTCACGTTCATTAGTGCTCGGCCTTTGTGGATGTAGATTGTCATGAATTGTTTTTCGATGGATTAGGGACACACATGGAGAAAATGAAGGTGACCATAACCATAAAGGGGAACTCCGACAATTTTTATTACTTGTATAAGGTTAAAATGAGATTTTAAGAATTTTGCGCTCTTTTTTTTATTTATTTTTTTTAACACCCCGACTCCTTATCACTGCCTTGTGGTAAACAACAGAATGTGTCAATAATCCCCCACTCACACTGTAATGAAAAAGTAAAGAAAGTCTATTTAGGAACGGACTTTATTAGCACTGCCATAAAGAATCAGCTCGGTGTGGTGCCTGAGCAGGAAAGGTCACCTAAAATATCACATGACTGACAACAATGGCCGCCTCCAGGTCTGCAGATAAAGGAAGTTTATTGGAACAAATTTAAGTAAAACCAGGTTTTCTTCAATAATAGTTAATTGTTTTTCCATTTAAAACTCCAAACTAAATTCAATTTAGTTTGGAGTCCCCCCCCCCCGAGTAAAGTCTCCGGACACAGAAGCAGCATTTGGTCACGCCCATTCCCACCTCTTTCTCCGCCTACTCCCTGTCTCTTTAAAGGCTAACCCTGCACCCTGCTTGCAGCCACACCACCAAGAGTGGGGGCGCTCTAGGCAGCCAACACTGGGAAGGTCCTAGCAGGGGGCTTTCATTCTGTCATATAAGAACAATAAATACAACAGTAGCACATACAAAGCAGAACATGTACCATTGGGAGAACGTTGCCTGACTCAAAGAGCTGTAAATCTAGACATTGTGGGTGAAAAAGTATTAATTTGAGAAATAATCAGTACATTTGAGTCAATTTAAGCATGAGTAATGGGAAAAAAGAACATCCAGCCAGAGGTAAATTTTCAGCTTGAATTGGAAAGTAGGCAGAGATGATTGAAATGGTTTCCTTACGAAACATACTGTAGAGGTAAGAGGTGAATGATGGATTGCACCCGAGAGACGAATAAAAGTATGAGAAGGAATCAAGAGGGACATGTATAAAAATGCAAAGGATTCTGAGCGTTAATGAAAAGAATAGCGTGATTTTGTAGTTTATGCAGAGATTAATAAGAGAGTAGTGGAGGAGTTCAGGAGGTCAGAAAGCGGTACGCGTCTTGATGAGCAGGAGATAATAAACCTAGCAAATGTTTTGATTTTGAGAATGGTTGGATTTCATAGAAATAAGAAACCCGCTGTAGTTGATGCGGAAGGTAATTATATTTTCTAATATTTAAGTTGTCGAGGGACAATAGGACTTTACTCAAGTCAATGCTGAGATGACAGAGTTTGTTATATGTTATTGTTGATGCAATAATGCTTTTTTTTAAGTTTGCTATTGATTTTACGAAATGCTGGCAATTCTAAAACCAAAATTATTTGTGTGGAATGAAAAATGTATATTCCCTAATGGCTCTCTTTAAGGATAAAAAGTGTAGAAATGCTGCTATGGTGGAATTATATTCTGCATTACAAATAACGCGGTTGAAGGAGTTAGTAACACTATTAGACTGGGGATGACTAAGTGGCACTGGCACCAAATGATGTACATATGGCCACACGTTACATTTTTGTACTCTTGCAGTGCGATGACACAATATCAAAATGGCGGCCACAAACTGCAGAACCAAGTCTGCCACTAGAGCGGCAGTATTACATATTTAGAAGCAGATAACACCCACAATTCATGTGGTGCCTTCCTGGAATGTACCAAGTATTAGCTTATCAGGGAATGCCCTGAAATTCTGAATGGCTTCAGGGGCTGTCCTTTGATCTCAAGGCAGGGAGTATGGGTTTTGATCCAATTTCTTTCAGGGGCCTTCCATCTCCCATATAGCCAGGGAGACCTATGGGCCTGTATATCTTATTTTCCAGGTACAGGTATTGTGCAACCCCCAACTCACTGCATGGATTCACCGTTCTGTGAAAAGGACATATTATGTTACAACATGATAGGGGTGTATAAGATCTTCAGAGTGAAGTGTCTTTAACCCCTTCGTGACAATTGCCGGTCCTGGCACGACACGCAAAAGCATGTGCTTTATGACAATTGACGTGCCAGGACCGGCACGTCATTAAACGGGTGCAGAAAGCGATCTGTTTTCGCTTTCTGCACCCAAAAAACGTTGCTGAATGCCTCGACCTCGAGGCATTCAGCAACGCCACGATCGGCACGAAGGGGCCATCTCTGGCCCCTCCACGGGGCGTCCACATCCGCCATACTTTGTATGGCGGCGGACGCCCGTTTTAAAAGCGTTTAGGAGGCGATCGACGATCGCCTCCTAAACTTAAATGGTGTCGCTGGAATGCCTCGATCAGGAGGCATCCAGCGACACCAAACACTAACCTTTTGTTGGGCTGTGACCGCTCCGGAGAGCGGTCACAGCCGCAGCTGCCGGCAGTCTTCGCCATCAAGGAAGATGGCCGCCGTCCTCTAACAGGAACCACAAATTTTAAAAGTTCGCTAGATGGTCCAGACCATCTAGAGAACTTTGGCTCCACTTGCAGGTTGAATACAGGTACTGCATTCACCATGCAAGTCAATGGAGCCCAGCTTTCTAATCACAGTGTGATTAGTAAAAATAAATTAAAAAATAAAATAAAATTAATAATAATTAGAAAAAAAATAGTAAAAAAAACTAGTAAAATGTAAAAATCATTTCCCACTGATGTCACTATCAGGGGAACCTCCAAGTTGAAAAAAATGTTAAAAAAAAATGTTAAAAAAATAAAAAATAAATAAAATATATATAAAAAATATATTTTTGTGAGCAAGTCCTAAAATTAGCATATTAGCTTAAAACAATTCTCGCATGGAAAGAGTTAAAATACTGGCATATTAAATGCCCGTGGGGTGTCTACTTTTAAAAAATGTAGGATTTGATGGGGTAAATTGAATGGGCCAGGTTCAACAACGTCCCAATTAACACGGGGGGAAGGATGGCCACACATCTAATTTCCAATTAGAAAAATGCACACGTACCAAATGTGGCCTTTTAGTTCCCCCAAAAAATGACACACCCATGCATGTGGGGTATCACTGCACTCAGGAGATGTTGCTGAACACATTATGGGGTGTCGTGTGACAGCGGCATATACCAGGAGCTGTAAATTCATACATAAAGTAGGTGTGTGTGGGAAAAATACACACAAAAAATACTACTGCAAACTTTGAAAAAATGCTGGTGGTAAAATGTGTGCATGCAAAGAGTTAAAATACCAGCATTTCAAATACCCTGTGGTGTCTAGTTTTCAAAAATATATGGTTTTGTTGGGCACACTGAAATGGCCCGGCTCAAAGATGTACCAAATAGGGCATGGGCAGTGGATCCCCAAATGCCAAAGTTCAACATTGAAAAATGCGCATGCCCCAAATGTGGCCCTTTTGTCCCCAAACAGCCAGGCAAAATCATTCATGTGGGGTATCGCTGCGCTCAGGAGATGTTGCTGAGCACATATTGGGGTGTTTTGTGATAGTGACATAAACGAGAACATTTTAATTCATACCTGAAGTAAAATGTGTGTGACAAAACAAATGCAAAAAAATGACTACCACAAAGTTTGACAAAGACTGGTGGTAGATATGGTGCATGGAAAGAGTTCAAATACTAGCATTTGAAATACCCTGGGGTGTCTAGTTTTCAAAAATATATGGCTTTATTGGGCATACTGAAATGGCCCGGCTCAAAGATGTACCAAATAGGACATGGGCAGTTGATCGCCAAACGCCAAAGTTCAACATTGAAAATGCGCATGCCCCAAATGTGGCCCTTTTGCCCCCAAACAGCAAGACAAAATCATTCATGTGAGGTATCGCTGTACTCAGGAGATGTTGCTTAACACATATTGGGGTGACATATACCAGAACCTTTTAATTCATACCTGAAGTAAAATGTGTGTGGAAAAAACAAATGCAAAAAAAAATTACTACCATAAAGTTTGACAAAGGCTGATGGTAGAATTAGTGCTTGGAAAGGGTTAAAATACTAGCATTTGGAATACCCTGGGCTGTCTAGTTTTCAAAAATATATGATTTGATGGGGTAAATTGCATTGGCCGGCTTCAAAGATACCCGAAATGGCACATGGGGGGAAGAATTACCAGATTTGGAAAAAAAGGTTTTGAAATAGCAAAACGCTACCTGTACTTATTGCCCCATAACGTGCAGAAAAAAGCAAAAAAACATAAAAACATTGGGTATTTCTAAACTCAGGACAAATAGTAGAATCTATTTAGCAGGTTTTTTCATTACCTTTTATAGATGAGTAAAAGATTTTTCAACTAAAAGTTAGAAACAGTCATTTTTT
>VKOC01022659.1:0-13176 GCA_009364415.1 Spea multiplicata | reverse complement strand
CATCACCTTATGGGAGGGCATATCATGATGCCCCTCCCCCATCCGAGGTTCCAGCAACCGCCCAGCCAGGAACCTCCCACCGACACTTGAACACCAGTGGCAATAACCACATAACACCCTCCGGCAACCTGGCAAGCTACCGCCCCCCGGCTGTGACAAAATCCTGAAACAAAAACAAAGAAAATTAGTAAACAAGGTCACATAACCACATGACACATCACGAAAGAAAGGGAGGGAGGGTGGGACAACAAAAAGCCAGAACCCCCTTATGCCCCGATCCTTATCTACCCCCCTCACCTCCTCCCCCTCCCCACTGAACTTTCTTTGACCCCCTGACCTAGCCCTGCTCTGCATCCCTGTCAAGGCCCCCTCCGTTCCATTCAGACTACGTGGGCATCAGTACCATCCACTGACTTCTTTATTAACTTAAATGTTATTTTGCTATTTCGCCACTGTTGAGTTCTTATGTAAAGTCTTAGATATTGTGTTTTAAACAATGTACGCATCCAAACTATATATTGTTGGTTTTTTTTAGACTAAATAGGGATTTCTTTGGATTTAATATAAATTTAGTATTAATATTTTTTTTAAAAAAAGAGGAGGAAAATTTTTTTCGACAATTAGTTTTACACAACTAATTCCAGTGAAAGCAAAATCAAATGTATTCTTTTAATTTGCCTTCAGTTTGGAGAAGCCTCCTTTTTACACATCCTTGGCATTTACAAGGAAATATTAGAGAATGTCTTTTGTAATCTTTACTTTCAGATTTGATATGATGAGACTGTAGGCCCCATGACAGTTATATGTTTATATACAGAAAGCACATATTTAACAAGGGTCATTCTACCACGTTGCCAAACTGTCTCCGACCCTTTTTCGGCACTGCTCTTCATCAGATGACATCACAGATTTTTTATCAATATTTTTATAATATTTACTTTTTATGCAAGATAATGCAACATGGGGATTATGAATAAAAAGTTTGGCACTGGGATAAGGTACAAAATTCTTGAGCTGTGATTGATGAAGACCCATCTAGGAATAATAGTTTCCTTTAAAATGTATAAACATTAACACCCTGCACTACTAAATCTACAACAAGACAACTTATCACTATATGCACACTCTACCTGCACTCTGAAAATAAACAAATTAACTAGATCGAATATAATTAACCCTACTTACGTTTTGCTGTAGTTATCCCCACAGTAAAATCAAGGGATTTCTATTGCGATCCCACACTAACTTCGTAATAACTGTTACATTTACTTTATAGTTGAAACACCAAGAAATATCACAAGATGATGAACTACTGAACAAACATATTGGTTCTCTCATATACATTGTGCATGGACCCAATAAGAGTAACAAAAACTCTCAACAACGCTATATAGAGAAGCGGATGATCTTCTTGGGCATTAATTCTGTCATTTGACTAGTGAAACATCTGACTTTCAATTCAAAGATATGGAAATGTTCTAAATAAAAGGATTGCGTTAAGAATAAGGGAACATCATGTTCCCATACATAATCAGAAACTCAAAAGTCTGGTAACCTTAAATACAAGAAGCATTTTTTATGCACATGTCATGTAGGATGCATTTTATTTGATTTAATGATGGCTCCCCTCATTTTACACTTTAAGAGTTCTTAAACTCTTAACCAACCACAGACAACCACGGTGTTAAAGTGTCTGAACATGGGTAGACATAATGGTGGCCTAGTCTGTATACAACAAAATTAAATTTGTGTTTCTTGAGATTATTCTAAAAACTGTTTTTACTATCGAACTATTATAATAGCTGAAAGTTAGTTTCAGAACAACGTGAATAACAAAAAGTGTTTTTAGGCGGATGACGTGCAGGTACCAGTCTCCCCATTATTCTGTCTTTCAAGTATTGGTTTTCTGCTAGTTGATGCCACATGAGAACTAAAATGCACTGCATGCTAAAGAACACACATAAATCTTAAGTTCTTCTGTGGGGGAAAAACACAAATAAGCTGCAATAAAGAACATTGCCAGGTTGTTCTTAAATGTACAAACAGGGGAAAGAAAAAAAATGTCGGTGTGCTAAGCTAGTCTCATACAAGTGTGTGCTAAGCTAGTCTAATACAAATGTGTAATATGATGTCTACCAAACAGGCGTAAGCATGCTGCAAATACAGTGTATTGGTTATATGAATTGCCCAAAGCATAATTAAGCTCACCCGCCATGTCAAGTACACTCTCAGTGGGGTGAGAACCTACTCTCACCTCCTACATAGTGGGCAGACAAAGCAGTTTATACTGCTACCAAAACCTTATTATTGTGTTCAGTTAACCCCTGGACAGCTAACAGCAACCAGACTGAAAAAATGTTGGTGCTAAGCTAAAAAAACAAAAACGGTCTTAATGTAACCTGGTTGTATGTCCAGATTGATCCTAATGGAAATCAGCAACTGAGACCAGTAACCAAGTGGGGAACTATGTGTAATACTGTAGGATGGTTGAAAATTAATTGGGATGTCTTGTATTTCAGGCCATTCCCTGCAGTGAACCAGTGGAGTAAATGTAATTGTTTGTATACAATAAATATGAGAGGGGAGGGGGCACATGCAGTCTTATACAAATCAGACAAACCGCAGGCCTTGGTAATGGGTACAGCTGTGGCCCCTGGCTCCTTGCATACAACATACACACTAGAACACACCCTTATGCATGCTTACTATAACAAACCCTTGCACACCCCTTCTCACACACTTAAACTTAAACATAATCACTCCACCATACTACACTCTATTAATCTATTTTTTTTGTCAAATCCCCATTTATTAAAAAGATATTGCACAGTACAATTGGTAGACAGCTGAGATTAAAGGACAAACGATCAGCGTACATCAGGCAGTCGTCCAGCAGAAAACATAAGACAGATGTCCTAAGAGGAGGCACAAAAGGAGCCTAATAAACATCATATATAAAAGCAAATCAGATGGTACAGGTTACATATATAGACAGAACAGAATGAAGCAGGAGTACCATATCTCAGAACATTGCCATGTACAGAATCTTAGTCGGAGAACAATCAAAAATGAACGGTTAAACATAACCAAAAGAAACTGACTGAAATTAGATGGATGGAGGGCGCGCTAAGGTAGACATGAAAACGGGCCAATAATATAAAGGAACAAAAGAAAACCCCTAATATGAGAATATGTGTGCAAAGATGTAAGCGGAGGTCGAGGACCTAAAGTACCAAATATAAATCGGGGGGAGGTCCCGTATAGTTACCCAGGACAGTATCAAAAGAGGGAGACAAAAGGAATTCCTCCCATGGTAGCCACTTCAAACCATTCTTATACCCAAGGCCCCTGGAGGACATTACCAGATCTTCCATCTGGCAGATCAAATTAACCTTACAGATCCAGGCTGAAATAGGGGGGACAGAACTTGTTTCCAGAAACGCGGAATAACCGCTTTGGCCGCATTGATTAAATGAAGTGACAGAGACCTCTCGTAGGAACACACACCGGAGTCGGTGTGGTGGAACAGCATCGTTTCCGGGGAGGCCTGGAAGTCAGGGTCATCAATCGCCCGAATAACCGCGGTCACAGCCGACCACAAGGGTTGTATAAGGGGGCAATCCCACCAGAGGTGAATATAAGTGCCCGTACTGAGTCCACATCTCCAGCATTGGGGAGAGACATGGGGGATATAATGATGGAGGTCTGCAGGAACCCGATACCATCACTCTATTAATCTATTAACCTCACTCTCGCACATCCCAGTATACCCCTCCCCCTACTAATGGGTATGAGGGGTGTTAAGTACTAATATTAAAAAAGTATGGGAGGCACTGACACCAAATATTCCTCCTGAACCCTCATCCCATAAGCTTAGTGGGGCATCTTTGTTCTTCCTTACCCCACCACTGAAGACAGACACGTTTCTAGGGGCAGTGTCAAAAATCTTCAAACACTAGCAGAGAGGGGGTGCAGCGGGGTCACATAATACAATGTGAGAAGTGATGATAGAATGATAATGTTTCAGTGTTAGTGTGTGTATGTGTAAATCTGTGCTAGAGTAAGTATGAGTGAGCATACTTCTGCTGGAGTATGTGTTAGTGTGAGTTTGTAGATGCATGTGTGGTAGTGTTCACATGTTAATAGTTTATTATTATAATCTAGGAAAATGCAAAGTGAGTGAACATTCCTATGTATGCCTTTGATTTACTGATTTAAGTAGCAAAATAAATTATACAGATGTTAGTAAATTATGTTAGTAAATAATATTTATTAACTTTATTATCACTAGTAAATTTACCCTGTCGTCCTTGTAATGGCGCTACAATATGCCTTGTTAACAATTCACTATTGCAGGTTACCATATTTGTCTATGTATTTTTTGGAGATATTTCATAATGTGCATTGTTTATACATGCCCAGTGTGTAGGACGAGTAACACTTCATCTCAAAGGATAGCCCTCAGGTCAATGCAGCACATGTGAATAGTGTAATCACTGATTTCAGTGAAAGGCATTCACAGAAAAAAAAATCTTCCGCAAAGGAAAGAAAGAAATGAGAAAACGGAAAAATAATTAGGAGAGGAATAAAATTCAAGCACATTGTTAAGTGGCATGCAAAGAATTATTACTTCAGTTACATTTGTTGGTAATGAGATAGGAGATTCAGAGAAAAGGAACATTACAGTGAGAAAATCTACACAATAAGATTTGTTAATCATATTTGCCACCTCCTAACATATAATAAACCAAGATATGACATTTCAATTAACTCACAAACCAATTTTGAAGAACTGAGAGATTTGACTCTTAGACACCTTTCTAAATATAGGTGAATATCCATGTGACCATTAGCCTCAAAAAATCCTCAAAGCAGGTGTGAGTCAGGTTAATTCATTTTAATGTATGTCATTAAAGCATATGAATTTCTTTTATTATTACCCGTTTGTTACACATCGGTTTCAATGTTATTTTACAAAAGGTAGCATAGCTGTTGTGAAGTTGGTGTTTGTTCATTTCCCCATAATGTTTTGGAATATTAACTCTTAAACACCTTAAACTCGGCACACATTTAATCACAGTGATAACGCATTTTCCCCTTGTTTAGTCTCTCCAAGACTGGTAGCAGGCTGACCTCACTAGTCCTGGAGCTGTCCTTCTCGACCTTCTTATATAGTGTATCTGTTTGTCTTGCCCATTCTCACCCAAACTCTCATACTTTCTTCTTCATTACCGCTTGTTCGTGTCACTCCCACTACAACTCTTTTCTACATCCTGTTCCATCTGAATCCACAATAACACAATGAATAACCAAACTGAATAATCCTCACCACACACCTTTACGGGGAGTACAAATTAAGACACAGATATATGCAGAAACAGGCACATGTACATACATATACATCTGCTCTAGCAAGCAGTGACTTATTAGCTGGAAGCAACATGTTAGCAGTTCTGACGTGTTAGATCTGAAATTGCTTGACACTGATCTCTGAAAGAAGCCTGGTATCTCTGTAATTCAAAAGTAGTAACAGAGCAGGAGTTTGAGTCACCTTCTGTACAATAACTGAAATCAACGGGTGGGGGTTGTGGCAGATGGTTTCATTAATTGTAGCTGTCAGTGCTTTGTGGGCTTGTTGCTTGCAGTATGGCTATGCAGCCGGAGAGAGAAGATGGCATGCTAAAATCAGAGTATATTCCATGCTGACACCAGCTTTAGTCCTGAAAGACAGCAGAGATATTCTTTCAATGTCATAATTACGATGGGATATGACTATAAGATAGTGACTTTTTTGCAGCATTGTATTTTTTCATACAAACATGAATTCCAGCGCAAAGTAGTAAAATAGAACCATAGAACCATTTCACTGGAATGGATGCTGTAGAGATTTCAGACTATTGCAACTTTGCATCAGAATTTCCTTTTACACATAAACCCTAATGTGCCATAATTGTAACACTCTGTCTTTGAAGTCGTTTTTTTGACACCCTTGGAACATAATACATTATATAGAAGGCCATTGTTTGCAATTAAAGCTTATAAATAGAAATGCAAAATAAAATAATCAAAGTAATAATTAGATTAGATACATTATTTAGTAAAAAAAATCCAAACATATTTAATCCCCATATTGTAGCAGCTGTTGTATTTCTGCTTAGTAAAGTGTTGGTCAGGGCCGGCCCTACAATAGGGCAGACTGGGGCAATTGCCCCAGGCGGCACTTTGGAAGGGGCGGCACTTTGCCGCCCCGAGCGGTTTTTTTTTTTGAAACGGAAGAGAGAGAGAGGGGCGCCGAGTGGTTTTCGCTTACCCGCTCGGCGCCCCTCTCTCTCTCTCCTCTGCGGTGAGTCTCCCTCTTCGGTCTTGGTGCCGGCTTGTAATGCTGAGCGCCGGAAGTGGCGTCAATTTCCGGCGCTCAGAATTACAAGCCGGCACGGTGGCAGAGCAGGGAGACTCGCCGCAGGTAAGTACCGGGGGGGGGCGTCGGCGAAGTTTAAAATGCCGCCCCCCCCCCGCCGACGCCGGCGGGGGCGGCATTTTAAACTTCGCCCCAGGCGGCGTTACGCCTTCGGCCGGCCCTGGTGTTGGTTAATAAGAAAATGCATCTATTCAAATTATTCTTTTCTGAGTATATTCAGATTATTCTTTTCTGAAATGTAAACAGTTTTTTTTGTAGACATACACTTAACTACTGCCTTTTCTAAGCATCAAATAGAAGTGCAAACCACTGGGCTGTATCTGGATTTTCAGGTAACAGATAACACTTTGAGCACAGGAAAAATGTTAAAACTGGAAAAGACTTAGAAAGCAAAAGGTCTTCACATGATGATAGTAAAAGGAGCCAATATACAGGAGTGAGAGGAAAACAGGATGTTTTTGGATGTAAAAACATAAAATGAGCTCATGTTGTGCATTTTTTATTATGTATTAACATGTCATAACAAGACATAACACATACAGTGATGTTCTTTTATATGGAAAAACATAGAAAGAAACTATTAAATAGATTTCTTAGTAGAACTTAGTATTGCAGTGCAGACAACCCATAATGGCATCTACTTGTTCATTATTATGGTAATATAAACTCATAAACAATATATAACTTTGAAAACTCACCAAAGCAAATATTATATTCCCAATTCATTCAGTAAAACTACAATTTAGCCTCTATTACCAATTTCTAATGCTGCTTCCCAATTTTTACAATTTATTTTAGTTTGATGCACAATATGTCATCTGAATTTATAGGGAAATGGCATGGAAACCCTCTCATTTCAGACAAAGAGGATAAATCTCAGCTCACAATGATGCTTGATTATCCTTACATTAACTTGTGGATGTTTTGATTATTCACTGAAAATTAGAGATTCCACTTGTTTAATGTACACATAAAACTTCTGATATCCATTTTTTTCTTAGCACGTATGAAAAAGGTTGTGAGACGTAAATACAGAACTGACTCCAACAGCTGATGGTCTTTGTTTTTTTTTTGTGAATCATTCTCGAAACAGTAACTATAAAGGGACACATTATTTAAAACAAAAAGAAAACACAAGTAAACTCTAAATTTATATTGTAATATTAAAAAGGGGTATCCATATTATGAATAAGAATTCTGTATTTTTAATATTGTTGATGTCCTTTAGATGTTTTCCACCAGGAATATTAAGTCATGCAACAACCACAGTATTAAAAAGAAGAGATCTTTAGAAACAAAGTCATAACAGAGAAAAGTCAACATCCGTCCACCAATCCCAGTTCAAGAAGCAGAAGAAGCAGTAGCTATGTTCTGAGTAGGCTTGACATCTAAAAACTGATTACCATGTTTGCCAAGGATGAAGTTTTCTTTTATTATTAAAACACAGTTTTCCTCTTTGCAATGACATCTGAATATCACATGAATAAAATGTTCTTTAAAAAGGTTATGAACTCTGTTTCATGGCTTCCTTTGTTACGGTTCCTCCTTCACATGAAGAGCCCTACTGTTGAGTCTAACTTTTTCCAGCAGACAGCAGGTTATAAACATGCATAGAAAAAAACATACTATCTTTTCCTAAGATTCATCAATCAGTGATCAACTATATCACACTGTTGAAGCTCAGTATGAGAAACCAGAGATATCTCCTGGTCTGAATCATAAAATTCTGTTTTGTATAGTTTCACAATAGTTAGTGCTTAATACATTCAGTAGATCAATGTCATTTTTGGGCGAATGGCTTCACTTTTGACATCAGATATTTGTGAAACAATTTATTTGCATTCATTTTCTTGAGAACCATGCTCTATAAACTGTGCAAAAATGTTTCCATAGCTTACCATGGCAGAAATGTTCATACCACATGCTTTTTGAAAAATCCAATATAGTGCATTTCCTTACCATCTCTACTGGAAAGTTATTATAATCTCTTCTGTCATGGACACATAATCCATTAGTCTTTCAAACTTTCAAGATTCATTCCATTATTACATATGCATTAGAACAAATGAAAACACAATACACATAAAAACTGAAAAGACTAAGTCACTCATGCAGTCAGGGAGTAGGAAGGGTGAGGCGAGAGAGGCAGTCGCCTCGGGCACAGCTGCGAGGGGGCGCACAGCCGCCTGATCAGCAGTTGCAGCCTCCAGGACTGGTTGGGGAGATCACAGATCTCTCTAACCAGTTCAACGGGCCCGTGGTTAATCACATTGCTGCCAGCAGTCATGTGAAAGGGCAGTGTACATGTATATATATGTGTTTCTAAGCTGCTGTGCATATGGGCAGTGTGTGTATGGGCAGTGTAGGTATTTGTATGTTTGTAAGCTGGTGTGTGTGTATATGTTATTAAGGGCAGGTCTGTAAGGGCAGTGTATGTGTATATGCATTTTTATGGGCTGGTGTGTGTAAATGCAGTGTATATGTGTATGTGTGTGTTTATGGGCTGGTGTGTGTAAAGGCAGTGTATATGTGTATGTATGTGTTTATGGGCAGGTGTGTGTAAGGGCAGTGTAAGTAAAATAGCCTCTGTAAAAATTGCTGGGGGGCACAATTTTCCATTCTTGCCTCAGGTGCAAAAGGAGCTAGCTGCGGCTCTGCATGCAATATCATTGAAATTGAAATTAAATTGAAAACTGAAAGATGTTAAGTCAGTATCTAATACCATCTGATGCTCCGGCTCACACATCATCCCTGTCACAATGAGTACAATGAACCCTTTTGGGGGCACATGCTTCCCTCATCCTCTTTATCATGGAAAGAAGATATCCAAAATACAGCCTGACGAAAATATATAATTCCACTCTATGCTTGAAGACAATAGATTGAAAATAGTTGCAGGGACAGGACATACATACTTCCATATACCAGGGGATGCTTCTTTAACTATAATGGAAGTAATAGGCTATTTCACAGTGAATTGAGCAATTTACTTTGCCTTTCAAATACATCTAAATAATTTCATCATATTAGGCATAGTAATTTGAAACACTACAAACAGGATTCTTTTATACCTATTCTCTAGAAATCCCAAATGAACAGATGTAAAACGGAATTTCATTTATCAACATGGCCCAACCAGAACAGATGCCAAATATTTGTCTGCACAATGCTATCTCACTGCAAGCTGTCGTATGAACAATATGTTAATTGTGTTTTTACTAACTGTGATAATAGTAATCATTGCTATTCACACGGCACTTAGCGTTCTGTGGCTAAATATGTTACGTTAACAGAAATCATATCTATCCTGTAAGTTACCATTTTCAAAAGTGTTATGTCACTGTTGCACGGTAAAATACTGTAGTATAGTATATACTGTAATACTGTATATGCTGTAGTATAGCATTGCTGGGTCATTTGATCTATTTACATTTTGCATCCAAGCTGCTCAATTGTTTTCTTGTCACTTGGTATAAAAAGGTCATAGCAAAAATGTGGCTTTTTAAATTAACCCAATCAAGAGTTTTTCAAGCAAGTCAAGTCACTTACCTATTGATATTATAGTATAGGGAGAGGTTGTTTTTTAATAGACTGGACAGCAGACATGAAATGCAGACAAGCACAGTCCATGGACCTATGCCCTGGTCCCCACAGAACAGAGGCCAGGAATGATGAGTAGCTAATGGTAGTGCTCGGAATATTATGTGTGGCTTCATAATCAAGTCGGCAGAGCTACCCCTTCCCAGAGTGGTAGTCTAAGTAAGTTGGTGGCAGCAATGGCAATGATGTCAAGGTAAGAGAAGAAAATAGGAGAAGGTAATGGTAGAGAAGGTGGTAAGGGAAATAAAGACAAAGGAGGGACAGAGAAAGAGAAGAAGGGGAGAGAGCAATATGGGAGGGATAGAAACACAAGAGAGAAGTATGGAGAAAACTACGAGGGGAGGGAGCAAACCAGAAAAGATAGAGTGGTAGAAAGAGGAGAGGATGGGGAGAGGGTGAGGTGGAAGATTAGGGGAAGGTTGAGAGGGAGAAAAAGCAAGGAGAAAGAAAGAAAGAAAGAAAGAGAAGGAAAGAAAGAAAGAAAGAAAGAAAGAAAGAAAGAAAAAGAAGGGGGGCAGAAGGTGAAGCAGGGAGAAGTGGAGAGATTAAAGAGAAAGGGTAGAGAAGAAAAGAGGAGAGAGAAGGGCTAATATAATTTTTTTGGTCATGTCATTTCAATGATGGGCACATAGCCTAGTTTCAAATAAAATGGCATGTGAGCCTCGATCAATGGCACGATTCTTTGCCTATGTGATTTATATATCTGCCAGTACCTTAGCTTCACTTTAATTATTAGTTTTTCTTAATAAACTATTTTAGATTTTTTACATAATAATGAACATCCTCTTTTTGGGTGCTTTTCTGTATTAATATCTACATTTATTTCATTAATAAAGCCCCCCCATGAAGATTGGCAAACAGAGGGGAATTTTGTATTAGATTGTATTCCAGGATGATGCCTGTTGAAATGGTTATTTCAGAGATGTTCAGACTCATTGCATGCCTTTTATTTTGATACTGCACATTAAGTGTAATTAAGACCGAGAGAATTGTATATTTGCTGAAGGCGACAGAAAAGTCAAATTTTGACAAGAGCATGGGGTGAGTTCAATGAGATGCTGCTTGGGCACTTATAAAGAATGCTGTTAAGGATAAATGACATCTGAACGCATCATTTTATACATAGCTTTTCACTATTACATTATGCATTCAATCAGTTGCCCTCTGTTGGTAGCCATTGACCTTGGCTTGAGAGCATCAGTTGTATGTTATTTAAAAACACTGATCCGTCTTCTTTCTATTTCTTTATTTTGTCCAGAAGGGGAGGTGAGGAAGAGAGGGGTTGTGCATATTTAATGCCCATGGAAGTGGCTGTCAAAGGAATGTTTCTATGCCTTTTTAGAGTTTGAAATTAGATGAAAATGGTTTAAAACCTATTCATTTTTATATCAATGTTCAAATGTGCAATGTCTTTACTAATAGAAAAAAAAATAAACCAAACAACTTTATTGAAACTACTTCTACTAACATGCTAACTACTATGCATCAGCGGCTATGAAATAAGCAAATCCTTCTAATTTGGTAAAATGTAAGAAACAGTATAATATAGATTTGCTACAGCATCTACTTAATCACCACCACAAAGAATTGGTCATATTTTCGGCACTGGAAAAAGTCATTGCATGACTGTTCTAAACATTATGGATTAACAAATTCCTTAAGCCACATATGACATACAAATCTACAAATACATATGTGTGAGAGAGAGTAAATTTTATTGTAATAGTAAATAATATTGAAGAGCTTGAAGATGAGCAGCATATTTGATGAAAGCACAGAACGACTAATAAAAAGTAACAGATAGAAACAGAATAGTACTTTTATATTTCTGCTCTATAATTTCCATCCCATTTATTTCCAGATTCAGTTTTCTCCAGGTTTCTAAATGGATTTTCTCAAAACCAATCTGTTTTGAAATGTTCAAATGGCACATCGCAAAGTGCAACCTCTCTCCTTTGTATGTTTCTCCCGGTAGTGAATTTCATTATTCTCACCTACTTACTGTAGCACGAAACCTCTTTTGTTTTTTAGTATCTATAATATATATTTATAAGCGCTGCGTAAATTGTTGGCGCTATATAAATAAAAGATTATATATATATATATATGTTTCAATCAGAGCTTTTGCCACACATGTATAAAATAAATCACCTAGCCATGCAGTCTGTATTTACAAACATTTTTGGAAAAATGGGTCATTCTGAACAGTTTGGGGAAGTCCCTTTTCTGTTCCAGCATGACTGTGCCCCAGTGCACAAAGTAAGGTCCATAAAGACATTGTTGGATGAGTTTGGTGTGGAAGAACTTGACTGGTCGACACAGACCTTAACTCCATCCAGAGCCGGCCTTAGGTGTTCTGGCGCCCTGTGCGGACTACTCCTCTGGCGCCCCCCCATCCCAAAAAAGGAATAAAAACTTGTAACAAAACTCCCCTTTCTCACTATCTATCCCCCTGTATCACTATCTACCACCTCTGCCCCTTCTCACTGCCCCCTCTGCTCCTTCCCCTTACTTACCTTGTTGAGTCCTGCAGTGGGAGCGGGAGGCGTCCATATTCCCGTGGTGCGCGCTTCACAGCTGAGCGCCGAAACAGCAATCATATTCCTATCATGCCCAGGCATATCCAGATTCCAGGATGTACTCGCAGACTTGGCATGATAGGAGTATGATTGCCCTATCTACCCCTTCTCACTCCTTCTGCCCTATCTACCCCTTCTCACTCCCTTCTTCCTATCTACCCCTTTCCCCTGTCTCACTCCCTTCTCCCTATTTACCCCATCCTAACTATCTACCCTCTCCCTCTTTGAAGTTCACTTACCTTTCAGGAGTCCTGCGGTGGGGGTGCAAGGCCTCTGCCTCCCAGCTCTGCCACTGTATGGAACAGTATAGAGTGATGGGAGTTATGATGTACTTTTTGAGCATAATTAGATCATGAAAAAGACATTGGAAAGGGTACAGCATAACACCCATCACTCTCACACATATACCAATCCACACACATACCAATCCACACACATACTCATCCACACACATACACCAATCCACACACGTATACCAATCCACACACGTATACTAATCCACACATATATACCAATCCACATATATACCAAACCACACATATATGCCAATCCACATATATACCAATCCACACATATATA
>VKOC01022645.1:0-11757 GCA_009364415.1 Spea multiplicata | reverse complement strand
GAAAGCCCTTCTTGTCCTGAAAAAAAACAATATCTAATGTGTGTGGGTTCAGTAAACGGGAAAGAAGAAAATTACAGCTAAACATGAGCAGCGCAGCAATGTTAAAAAGGCCATTGTCACGAAGAGTACAAAAAGTAAAATCAGCCTTTGTCACGAAGGGGTTACAGGGCTTTAGACACAGAGTCTTTCTGTAATTATCAATTATGCATTTTCCTGCATTCCAATGTGAAGACCTCATGAAAAGTACACTGTTTGTTTGTAAGATAGCACTTACTAAGAGATGCAGCCGAAGTGCATCAGGCATACCTGTCCCCTCACAGACAATTTTTGATTTCTACTGATTCCTGTCCTAAATGTGTTGCGCCTGCCGCAGACTTATTTCACAATTTTTGGATCTGTCGAACCATACAGGTATTTTAGAAGCAAATTCAACTACCTGAGAAGTCCGGAGACTGCGATTTTTGGCCTCTTAGGTGTTTGGGGGTTGCGTGCTAGGGCCTTGGTTGGTACAGCCCTGGTTGTGGCCAGAAAAACCATACTGCAACAATGGATTCACAAGGAGCCTCCTTCTATGTCTTTATTCCATAAGAAATTATTCCACTTGCTCAGTATGTATTGGTTAAATGCGACAGTACACAAAGAAAGGGCCACCCATACATTTTTCAAAAAATGGGTCAGTTTTATTGGAAATCTGGATGACTCTGTTACATGTCAAATCAAAGCAACTTTCTGTGAACCATCCTGGTTTGATGCACAAATGTGTCAGGGTAACAATCCTTGTTCATGATACCTAGTCTTTGACGGTTGGACGACTGACAGAGTTCTCTGCTCCACTTATTTGTTATGTTGGTCTGATGTGTGGGGAGATTTTGTATTTAGTGTTATTTACCTGCTGTAAAGTGAACCCCTTGTTGATCGTCAATGTTGTTCTCTGGCATTCCCTAGGGTACATATGTGTGGGGTCCTACTTTGTTCGCTGCATATGGTTCTTTTTTATTTTCTTTGTCTTTGTTGTGAAATCTAATAACTTTCACCTTTCAATGTGCCCATCTCCCACACTCTCTAAATTATCCCCCAACTTTACTATGGAGTTGCCCACCAAACAAAGTAGCCAGTGGCACTATTGTTTTTCTTCCATGATAGTATTAGTGATGATCCTGATAGTGGTGATAGTGCTGGCTGTATATGTAGGGGAACCCGTGGCATAGTTATGCTGCTGGTTCTGCAGAATGGAAGGAGCAAGGCATCTAACAGAAATCTGTAATCCATAATCTGGCTCAAATACTTGATTTAATTTTGTTCAGTCTTTCTCTTCACAAATCATGTGTCTGTTTATGGTACCAACAATGTTAGTGAGGGTGAGATAATGATAAACAATCACTGCTTTTGCCATGTCTTACCAAAAATCATCAGCTAGCTAACAACTGGTACAGGGGCATAAGTAGAAACCACAACTTCATAAGCAACATGTCCCACGGTGCCACCTTTGCCCCATGCAACCAATCAGTGCCATCCTGACCACTAAACACTCTGCCTGTGCTATATTTGCTCTCAAACAGCTGATTTTTACCATCATTGCTCCTTACAGCACACACTCGTAAACACACTTACACATGCTAATACACATACATATATACTTACTTATACTCGCTAACACATAAGTACACACTCATTCTAACACACACTCCCTCTCACACCACTTACATATACATGCTGTGAGACTGTTGGGGGAAGAGGAAGTTCCCTGCGCTCCCAGGGCAAAGAGAGGCACTGAACTAGAAGACCATCCTTGAGCCAAGTGAGGCAATACCTGCCTGGACATTTTGTGTGCTGTCTAGGGGAGGTTTTCCAGAGCCTGGCGTAGCTGGATCTGGCTGGGAGGTCAAGTTAGTGGGTGATTAGGCTGGTCAGTCTGGACCAGCATAGTTTAGGTAGAGAGGGCTCCAATTGGGAGCTAGGTTTTGTTTTTATGATTTGGTTTTGGGGTTTGAGCAGTTAAAATAAAGTGCTGTTTTGTCACAAGCTGGTTTTCCCGACTCTGATAGCCCTAGAGGACTGTGCTTAGGACCCCTAAATGTGACATGTATGGCCCTCATGCTACAGGGTTTGTCACAATGCTCACACAATTACACTTCTATGCTAACATGCACACACACACTCATTTTCATACATACAAATGCTTTCATATACAAAGTCACGCACACATACACTTATACACAGACATTCATGCTCACGTACACTTATAAATACAAATTCTTGCTCACATATACTTATGCATAGACATTCATGCTCACATACATACAAACATACATTTCCCCTCCATTATTAGATAAGCAAAAACACACGGAGGAGAAAATTGCCAGGTTAACAAAAAAGTTAAATAACCTTATGCATTTGGATTAGTAACAAATGTTATTTTCAATCTGCCATTTGTGTGCGTTCGTACGAATCTCAGATACCAAGGAGGGCCCCCTGATGAAACTAGCAAAAACAAACTGCAAAATCACTGGCCAATCAGCATTTACATGGGGAAGGGACAAGGATAGAATTCTAAGTGTGTTGATGCCATTTTAACTTGCCATTAGCAGCCACAGCGGCAAAGTTAGATTCAGACTAAAGTTTATCTATCTACCATTTAGTTCTTGAAATATTGTTCCTGAATTGGGTTTGAGTTGCACACTACCAGTCCCAAGTAGGCTGAAGGTGGCAGAGACTTCCTCCTTTGGACCCCCCCCCGTATTTTTGAATCAAAGAAGGCTTCCAAAGTTTGTCTGAACAAACTAGTAGGAAAATTCGTAATTATTAAACAAGCTTTAAAGTGCCCTGGCAAAATCATTAGAAGAAATATTTAAACAGTCACGTGTTGGCAATTTCAACACCACTTCACAAAACACGTAGCAGGGAAGATTCCGCCAACTATAGACTAGTAACTCTTATGTCAGTAGTTGGGAAATTAATGGAAACCATGCTAAAGGAAATGATTGTTATATATCTGGATATAAATGGTGTGCAAGATCAGAAAAGGTATGGGTTTACGGCAGGAAGATCTTGTGAAACTAACTTCATTTATTTTTTTGACGGGGTAACTGGAATAATAGACTGCATTTCACATTTATTACGGCAGTGGTTTGTAGATGGATGAGAAGTTTAATATGACTTGTCTGACAATGCGAGAAAACAGTTCAACGTATCTCAGATAGCTGTTACATGTCACATTTCTGTAATTTCTTTTTGCTATACCACATTGTTTAATGCTGCTCTATGAACAAATTAGGTATATTACAGCATACAATTTCATGGTCCACAAGAACTATTGGAGGAAAATTAATATCTATATTAGATCGAAGCAACTTAACTAACTTTAATTAATACTTAAAAAAATTAAGATTTTGGTGGTGTAGCATAATGCACACAGTAGCACACAATGCATGCAATTTACACATTACCCATTCTGTACTTACACTAATTTTAACTGCATTCCAAGTAAAATGACATATGTGCAGATAAAGAATAGAAAGGCACAGTAGACAAAAAGACTGCTTTGAACTCAATTCAGAATCATTAAATGTTCTAACATTATATAACTAATGATCCCCTTCCCAGTTTTCAAAATCAGATATTTTTGTTTGTGCAAATTCAGTGACAAGATAAATGTGGGAAGTTTTATCTCCAAAATGCAAAACAATGTGGACAGTTTTCCCATCTGGTGTTTTTCATCAGTAGGCTAAGGAAACATGAGTCATTTCCTGTGGTTTACAATGATGGTAGTTAAAGGGACAGATTTTTCTTTAAGGGCAATCTAACCAAAGAATTCAAGTAGTTTGTGGTTGGTGTTTTCATTGTATAATGGCACCAAGCCAGAGTCATGTTCAACCCTTCAGAATAAAAGCTTTTTTATATCATTTGCACTTAAAGATAGAAACATTTGAGCACATGTATTATGCATCCCTGTTTAGCTGCTATACTTTGTTAAATCCTTTTATGTATTTAAATATTTTTCTCTCATCCTCCCTATTCTTTCCTCCAGGCTAAACATATTGAGATTATTTTGTCTTTTCTGATATCTGTTTCCTGCAAACCATTCACAGTTTTAGTAGAAATGTCAATATCTGGAATGTCAATATCCACCTGGAGATAAAGTCTCCTGAATGTATTATTATTATCCTTCATTTACATAGCACCATATATTCAAGGGGTATGACAAGACTAGAATTGGCAGACTAAGACAAACCAATACATTAGGCAGAGAGAGCCCTTCTTGCAAGCTTACAATCTTGAGGGAATGGGGTGAGGACAAACATAAGAAACAGAGAAAGATGAGAGATAGTGTGGGGTTGTATCGGTGACAGGGAAGTTCTAGCGGCTAAGCTGGTATGCTTCTCTGAAGAAGTGGGTTTTGAGATGTGTCTTGAATGTTGGGAGGGAGGAGAAAGCTTAAGATTTGGTGGAAGTAGGTTCCAGAGAGTGAAATCTTGCAGATGGGAAAAGGAAGAGGTGATAAGTAAGGAGGAGAGCCTTAGCCCATAGGAAAAACTTAAAGATGGAGTAGGGGCGTATTTGTGTATGAGTGCAGAAATGTATGGAGGATCAGTGTTATGGAGGGCCTTATATGTTAGTACCAGGATTTTAAATTTGATTATAAAGGTAATAGGAAGCCAGTGGAGGATTTCATAGAGAAGGGAAGCAGAAGAGGCACGCAAGGAAGATAAGCCTAACAGCAGCATTTAGGACAGACTGGAGAGGAGAGACAGTGGAATGCCAACTGGAAGAGTATAAAAAAGGAAAATAAAAATTGCACATCTCATCTAAAAATAAAAAATTATACTTCCCAATATGTGCTTGTTTCTGATTTTCAAACTCTCAAGCAGGGAGGATAAAAATGAAATAAAATAAAAACAACTTACAGTGTAGTAATTATTAGAAATCAAATGAAGTATGTTACTGAATATAGCTTGTAGAATGGCCCGTTACTTTATTAGAGCAGTTTCTGCTCAGATCGGTAGGCACAGACAATTCCTTGAAGCGGATTCCACAGTAGAAAATCAACCCTCCAGGAATGAGTTATGAACTGGACTTTAGTAGAGCAGTTTCTTCTGAGATTAGTAGGCACAGACTACCCCTTGAAGCAGATTCCACCGGAGAAAATCAACCCTCCAGGAAGGGGTAGACAAGTGTTGCAGTAGTCAAGGGAAATTATAAGTGAATGAACCAGAGTTTTTGTGGATTCTTGGGTGAGGAATAGACAGATACGAGAGATGTTCTTTTAGGTTCAAGCGACAGGATCTGGTGAGGGACTGAATGTGAAGGATGAAGAAGAGGTTTGAATCAAGGATGACCCCAAGGCATCGGGCCTGGTTAGTAGGAAAGATAGCTGTGTTGTTAATGGTGATAGAGAATTCAGGTAGTGGGGTGGAGATGGAAGGAGTGAAGATATTGAGTTCAGTTTTAGAAAGATTACGTTTCAGGTAGCATTGTAACATCCATGAAGAAATAGCAGACAAGCAGTTGGTAATACAGGACATGAGAGACAAAGAGAGATCAGAAGAAGACGGGTAGATTTGGGTATCATCTGCATATAGATGATACTGGAGGCCTAATGAGTTGATAAGTTTGCCAAGAGATGAAGTATAAAGAGAGAACAGCAAAGAGCCATGGACTGATCCTTGAGGGACCCCAACCCAAAGTTGAAGGGGTGATGATGTCTTGCCAGAGAAGCTGACAGAGAACTCGCGATTAGACAGATACTAGGAGTTCTAGGAGAGAGCTGTATCTTTAATGCCTAAAGAAGCAAGTGAGTCAAGAAAAAAGGTGGTGATCAACAGTATCAAAACGTATTAGAATTCAGAAGTGACCTATTGCTTTGGCAGAGAGCAAGTCATTGGAGACATTTGTTAGAGCCATTTCAGTAGAGTGAAGGGGTTTGAAACCAGACTGAGGGTCAAGGAGGGAATTAGAGGAGAGGAAGTTAGTAAGGCAATTGTACACAATCCATTTAAGCAACCTAGAGGTAAAAGGAAGCAGAGTGATAAGGCTGTAGTTAGTCAGGCAAGTGGGACCTAAGGAAGGATTTTTCAGAATGGGTGTGATTAGTGCATGCTTGAAGGTTGTTGGTACAGATGATAGAGAAAGATTAAATAGGTGGGTAAGCGATAGACTAAAGGATGGACATACAGACTTTGCGAGAAGGGAGTTGAAGGTGGAAAAAAGAGGTCGCTGGAAGAAAGGGAGTATATGAGAGTAGAGAGAGTAGAGAGTAGAGTTCTTAAGCAAGAGCGAGGGCAGAGTTATAGGTGCGAAGCATTTCTTCGCCGGATTTCTGAAGTAGCGTTCAGCCGTGCAGCAGCACTCAAGAAAGCATATGATTTTGGTATGCCATGGTTGGCGTTTCAGTTGTCAAGGGAATTGTGAACAATAGTCTAGGCATAACCTGACCAGAGATCTGTAAAGTGGCATAACCACCACTAATAAATCTAGTTACATAAACCAGCACTTTTCTTGCCTTTTCTGATGCTTCTTTTGCACTTCCTGTATACTTTAAGTCACCAGAAATAATTACTCTTATGTCCCTCTCTTCTGTTATCACTGAGAGAAAATAGTGTTCCCAATGCTATATTCAGCATTGAGACTTTTACATGCCAAGTGCATTATTTTACATTTATCAGCATTAAAATACAGCTGCCATACGCTCGACCATTCTTCTAATTTACATTTGCAATTTAGCTAGTTCCATCAGGAATGTCTGCCCTGTTGCAGACGTATGTATCGTCTGCAAAAGACCTACCTTAACATTGAGACTTTTTGTAATATCGCTATTAAAAATAAGTATGGGTCCCAATACTGATCCCCAAGATAACCCACTAATAACCAAACTTTCATCTGAATGTATACCATTAACTACAACCTTCTGATTGCTGTCCTCAACCATTGCCTAATCGATTCACCTTTTTAACATCCAAACAAAGCAATTAATTTATGTCTAATATGAGGGACGTGTCAAAAGCTTTATAACCATTGAAAAAATGTTAAACCATTGTGATGGATAATGGATTTAATGCTATCCAGGTGGGGATGATATCTGTGATGGAACCCTCCATCACTGGAGCCACTGGAGAGGCCTGACAGCAATCCTCCTCCCTAGTGACTATGGGCCCTGACTTTATAAAGACTTCTGTGGGTACCCCCAGCAGTATATCATTATTTAACCCTTTGATTTTTTTTCTTTAAAAAAATACTCTGCGCTCATATCAAACAATTGCAAACACAACACAGGTTTCTAAAAACGTTAAATAAAAAACATTTTGAAATATATGTGTGGCACAATTATTGGCACCCTTTTATTCAATACTTTGCGCTACCTCACTGTCACGACCGCTTACACTATGGCGCAAACCACAGAAGTCCTTCTGTGCCAAAGCCAACCACCAAAGCAAACCCTCAGTGGCAGGGAGCTGGGACTTGGAGGATCCTAACAGTGAGGAGGTCAGGTGCAAGTGGACAAATGTAGGAATGAGTCGGATGCAAGGATCAGGAACAGCAAACGCAGGAACCAGTACAACAATGCTAGAGAAACAATGGACAGGATAGTCAGGAAAGCCGGGTCAAAACATGAAAGCGGGTAGTCCTACAAGCCGGGTCGGTAACAGAGCGGCTAAACAGGCGAGCCAAAACTTGAAACCAGGAGACACAGGACCTGGTACAAAATCGCAAGGCTAAGGATGGCCACGCAGGCAAAGGGTCAAAAATCCGGAGAAACTCAGGGAGCTAGACGACAGGATCCAAACAGCAACAAAGACCACAACAGGGTACCAGACAAAGCGTTTCCAGGGTTTTTAAATCCAGCACTAAATCACAGGCTCCGCCCCCCACAGCCCGTGTCACAGTAGCTCTGGAAGATCTCCCAGAACGCCACCTCTGAAGCAGACCGGCCGCACCCCCTTCACTACTACCAGGAGGAATGCTGCCGGACCGAGCGCGGGTAAGTACAAAATACTGGGAGTCACTGCTTCCCGGGCAATATGATGCCCGTCGGTAGCAAGAACTCCCAGCTCCCGACTTCCGACCTCAATCATGACCAACTGCATCAGAGGGGTTAATGGCTGCCCTCGGTAACCGCCGCGCGCGAGTGGCACCGAAGGGGAGACTGGGGTATTCGGTAACAAGCAGAATTCTGCACGCGCGCATGCGGCACCGAAGGGGTGACCGTGACACTCACTTTACCAAGATATCAGCTAATATTAGGTGAGAGCACTGTAGTGTATAATGATATTTGAATAAATGACTAACACACTGTTTATTATTGAAAAGGATGTGACCTCCTCCTTTCAATGCAGATAAGCTTTCAAGAGTTTTTCTCTCTTCCTCAGGTCTGAAGAAATACCTTTGCTTCTTTATGTGGCTATATTCAGTATCTGCTAAAGCAATGTAGATTGGATTAGCAGTATAAGCCCAGAAGACAACATACCATTATTGCATTACCTTTTTTATTGGACTAACATAATACTTAAAAGACAAGCTTTCAAAAGCTTTCCTCTCTTTTTCAGACATCATATGCCTACTTATATCCTTGATTCTCTGGAGCCACCTCCCACTTATGTACTACTTATGAACTTGATAAAGAGTGACAGACTGTCAATAACCATCGCACCGTTAAAAAAACACATACCAGACAGTACCAGCTGGTATGGACGTAACCCGGCTATCCTACTGAAGAGACTACCGGTATCCAAAAGCACAGCACCCAAACATCCGTATCTAAATCACCAGAGCATAATTCCAGGAAGTGTTTTTTGTACTTCCTACTTTAGACTTGCGAACCATGTATCAGGGTCCAGCGGTCAGAACACGCCGCAGCGACTCACTCGAATACGAGTACCGTGGATACCGGGTCCAGTGTTGCGGCATCCATCTTCTCCTTCCTCCCAGCGGCTGACACTAACTTTACCATAACTTTATTGTTCCCACACGGGGAACACAGAGTGCACGCTCGGATGATGTCCCGCCCCGAGAGGAGGGGCAAACCCGAGCGGCAAGTTTCAAACCGAGCACTGAGCTTTGCTCAGTGCTCAGTTATTGTGCTTCCTTATGTATAGCCTGAGTGCTCCTTTTTACTGTTTTTCGTGTACCAGACCTGGCTTGCCTTGACTCCTCTACTTACCTGACCCTTCGTGTACCAGACCCGGCTTGCCTTGACTCCTCTACTTACCTGACCCTTCGTGTACCAAACCCGGCTTGCCTACACTTATCCTTTTGGTTCCTCCTTGGCGACTAAACAGCTCCTGCACCTGTGTACCGATTTTTGGCTTTCTCCTTGACTACGTTTTTGGGACTGATCACCTAAGTACCGTGCATGTTTCTCCTGCATACTGGTCTCCGCTCTCTCCTGTCGCTACTGTTCAGTCCTGACACCATGAGTGCAACATACCTCTGACGCGTTGCATTATTACTGCCCCCCCAACATTTCCAGCTTTCTCTCAATGACCGATTAAACTGCTAACATCCAGATATCCAAATCTACTTCAGACAAATGGTCCCTCCTAAATAATCCTGAGTAGTCACCCTCGGGATTCCTATGTCTAACAATCAACCTCCCTTGAAAAGCTTCAAAACATGAAATGTGTGCTCACCACATCCTCTACCCTTGTGACATCTGTAATACCCCATTTTATCCCTTGAGATGCACTCACTAATTTTCTGATTCGAAAGGCTCAGAAGAACATCAGGGAAAAGGCGTATTGAAACTATACACCTTCAAATTGATAAGAACAGTTCTCAGAGAGCCTCCCTACCAAATCTATCAACAGCCCATAACACACCTGGGGCCTCCAATCGGCAATGTCAGCTCCCCCTAGTACTTCCTAACCTTTAACCATACACATAACATAAAAACATAAACATGAACATAACATTAAAACCCCCAGTAGTCTTAAACATGAAAGCCAAGTCCACCATATTGAAATCTAATCAGGCACCCTCTGGGGGTTCCTCGATTGATGTCTTCTATTTCTAACAGCCGAATATGTGAACCACACACAAAATGGTCGTGGTTCACCGACAGGATGGAAGTGACATCTCAGGATTTTACTTTTGGCGCCAATTACAAAAAGATTTTAAAAAAGGCCTCATTGCCTCAGTATTCTATGATATCTTTTTTATTAGTAGTTCTACATAGTTGACAGTTGTTACAGTAATGTAGTCCTCTTCCCAGGTTCCAGGTTTAGAAAGTATTCTAATTATTACTGTATTTCCCCAAGTATAAGACGCTCCCATGTACAAGACGCACTTTTGCGTCCCAAAATGAAATATATATATATATTACATAAAGTTATTGTACTGGCTGCCTGGGCATGATAGGAGTGCAATTGATGTTAGCTTCTAGCAATCGTTAGAAATCACACTCCTATCATGCTCAGGCAGCCAGTACATGCACATCACTTTCAGCCTCCCTGTGCCCCCTACACACGGATCCATGGTATCACACACACACATGTATTCATTCATTTACTCCCCCACCCTTACCTGAACTGCAGATATTCTGGTGCCGCTCGCAAACTTCCGTGGGGGCCGCTTTTTCTGCTGCGTTGCCCGGACAGGAATGGGGTCATGTGATGCGATGTACATTCGCGTGACTCCACTGGGTTCCTGTGTCGCCTTGATGGATCAAGAGACGCTGCTGAGAAACACAGGTAAGCAGCCGGTCCCCTTTCCGGTAAAACATTTTAAAAAAAATCTACCACCACTGTATAAGATGCACCCAGTTTTAAGACCCCAAATTTTTCTAAAAAAGGTGTGTCTTATTCATAGGGAAATACGGTAATTACTGATTTGGTACATGTACACATGATATGAATCCAGTTTGTATTAGACTAGTTATTCAAATCACATGAGCGGTATAATTGCTGTATTTAAACATTAACAAAATAGGATTGTGCTTTCAACCAACACATGCATTTATTAATAATGGGTAGTTTACTATATACCGTATTGGCTCGAATATAGGCCGCACTTTTTCTCCCCACTATAAGTCAGGGGGTTTAGGATACAGATCCCCCACAGCGGTGCAGGGGACCTGTATCCTACTCTCCGATACGCTCAGACAGCCTCCCCTGCCAGCACTTCCCACGGGGGAGTGCCGGCACGGGAGGTTGTCTAAGCGCATCACGCAGACGTTCACCGGCAGCGGCGATGCGAGCATAAACAACCTAGGCTGCCGGCACGTCTGCGCGATGTGCTTTAACAATCTCCTTTCCCGGGAATTCCCATAGGGGGAAGCCCGGCAAGGGAGATTTTAAAGGACATCTTGCAGACGTGCTGGCTGGGGAGGCTGTTTATGCTTGCATCGCCACTGCCGGTGAATGTCTGCGCGAACACGGTTCCTTGCCGGAAGCTTACTTCCCACGAGGGGAGTGCCGGCATGGGAGATTGTCTAAGCGCATCACGCAGACGTTCACCGGCAGCGGCGATGTGCGTAAACAGCCCCCGCTGCCGGCACATCTGCACGATGTGCTTTAACAATTGCTAAAGCACAATGTGCAGACGTGCCGGCAGCAGAGGTTGTTAACGCTTGCATCGCTGCAGCCGGTGAACGTCTGCGCGATGTACGATAACAATCTTCCTTGCCGGCACTTCCCATGGCGGAAGTGCCAGCACCGGAAGTTGAGTAAGCGTAATGCGTAGCTGCCCCCCTGCTGGCCCTGCAAGACCCCAGGGAGTCTGCAGGGCAGAGTGGCAGCATGTCTGGGAAGGGCAGAGTAGCAGCAT
>VKOC01022642.1:0-15383 GCA_009364415.1 Spea multiplicata | reverse complement strand
AGCATAAAAGGAATAATATATTTAATAAAGGAAATATTCAAAATTATAATTTACAAGATCATATTGTATCAATGGGGGTTAAAGTAAATCATCTTCTATTACAGAAATGAAAATAGTTCTATTTGTCTCTTTATATGTTAGTAGACTTTCAATATATCATTTAGATTAACACTGACATTAGCTATCTTTTGTGCTTAGGATAAATTATTTTACATCTTACAGCTGAGGTCCTCTACTTCATTTGGTCTGAATATACTGTATCTTTTTTCCTCCTACGTGCATTAACTACCTCAACAGCTATTCTGTCAACCTCTGCGGATTAAATGGAAGGTATCTACTCAAGCTTATACCCGACAAGTCACAATGGATTGCTCCAAATGTGGTAGATTCTCATATACCCTCACTTACTGCAAATCCTGGCTTTACCAGTGAAATGACTACTTTGAAACCAATTACAAATGGAGAAATTAAATAGTTTTGGCTATTAACATCATTATGCTCACGATAAAAAATAATTAACTTATACTGGAGCAAAACTTCATTTTCTCTACTTTCTTGGTTCATATATTAAATTATACATTAAAATACAACATGCAAACTAGGATTTATACTGCACGATTAATATTGCACTCTAATTACTATTCCACTTTAAAGGGATAGCTCCTCGAGATAGTAAGCTGGCGAGCAGGGCTCTCTCCACCTAATGTATCGGTTTATCTTATTCTGTCAATTCTCGTCTTGTCATACCCCTTGAATAATAAGCGCTGAATAGATTGTTGGCACTATATAAATAAAAGATAATAATAATAGCTTAAAAAATGTAGTCCTAACATTTCCTGCTATGTGATTTGGACACAAAGCTTCAGTTGTAGAGAAGTACCATTTCAAATCTGCATGTGATTCATACGAGCCACAAAGAGAACTCGTTAATTTGTCTCTGACACAATAGGCTTGGCCTCATACTTACCCAAGAAAAGTTAAGAACTTAAGAATTTTTTATCAGCAGGAATCTGTAAATGTCTTACTAAGATCAAGTGGACCCTGCTGCTCTCCCCACATTAACCAAGCAGACAGAGGAGATGAATGACCAAATTTCCATGCCATAAATCATGCAGCCTTGGCAAAAACACAATTATCTGCTAGTGCTGGTTGTAGTTTGATGTCCGTAAACAAAAATAACAAAAATGCCACGAATGAAGAGAAAACCCCCCAGAAAAAAACTCTGAAAACTGTCAAAGTACTAACAAATACAATATACCCAACATCAGTTTTCATAAACATACCCTCCATATCAGCTGCTTCACCATCATCATCGTCGTCTTCATCATCATAAACTGCAGGTTTCTGTGTTGATTTCCCACTATCCTAATTTGAAATACACAAAAATACAACTTTAATTGTTTAAATAAGTCATCAGACTAATTTTAATAAAAGACAAAGACCATGCGACTAAGCACAAAGGGCAGCTTTTAAATGATCATTTCATTTATTGAAGGTAAAGGGTTACTCAAATGATATATCACCAATGTGAAAAAGTAATTGCCACCCTAAACCTAATAACTGGTTGTGCCACCTTTAGTGGCAGTAATTGCAACCAAAACCCTTTGAGATAACTGGCCATGGTAATCGCTGTGGAGGAATTTAGGCCCACTCTTCTTGGCAGAACTGTTCAGCCACATTGGAGGGTTTTGCCGCCCCAACCCAGGTCCTCACATCCAGCAAGCTCCCCTACCGTTTGACAGCCTACAGCAGTATAAATGAGCGGTTTTCTTTCAGGTCAGTGCTTTATTGCAAGTTTGTTGCAATCACAATTCCCCTTAACCATCCTAATGTATTGCTATCTCTTCTACCCTGTACCAAACCATAGCTGCCTTACAGGAATACCTTCATCTCTCTGCCATTTATTTCTGTCACGAACCAGGGGAGCAGGTCTGATAGGAGCCCAGGTGCAGGGGATACGAGGGGCTCTGTCATTACCCCACGATGCATGATGGCCTGGGGTTGTTACAGACAGGCGCAGGAATAAACCACAGACAGAAGATCAGGTTTAAGAGCTGTATTGCATGTGATGGTACAACAATATATATACAAGGAAAGTCACTTGGCAGGAAGCCCACTTGCAGGACACGCGGCAGGAAGCCCACTTGCAGGGCACGCGGCAGGAAGCCCACTTGCGGGGTGCGCACGGCAGGAAGCCCACTTATAGGGTACTCAGCTTGGGAGTCCACTTAGTGGGGCGCTGGCCGCAACTCAGGAATAAATCAGGCAACAAAGCAGGAACAAAGCAGGAACAAATCAGGAACCGAAACAGGTAGTCCCATAACGTCAATGTCAAGGCCCAGACTGCAGGGCTGGGCAGGTTTATATAGGCTGTCTTGATCAGGTAATCAACTGCAGCTGGACCTGATAATCAGTCTGAGTGGTTCTAAGTGGCAAGGGCGGCCACTAGTGGCTGGAAACATGAAATGAGTAGGACCAGTTTTCAACAAGTCCATACAGCGAAGGGTGAACGTTACAATTTCATACCTTGCTGATCCTGCTTACTTGTGTACCAAACCCTGGGTCTCCCATTGGATTACAAAATCCAGTCATACTGGATTATTCATTCACTACACTCCCGCAAGTCTGACCTCTATTGGCTGTGAGTACTTTTTAGTGCTGTTTCTTCTCTCTAAGTTTATTAGCGAATCCTCCTCTGCTTAGTGGACATATCCAGACCGGTGTTTGAACATGAATGCCTTATTTTAAGGTCATATCACAGCATCTTAACCAGATGCAAATCAGGACTTTGACTAAGCTTTCATTTTGTTTCTTTTGATCCATTCAGATATGGACTTGCTTGTGTGATTTTGATCATTGCCCTGCTGCATAACCCAATTGTGTTTGAGCTTTAGGTCATGAACTGATGGCCAGGCGTTCTCCTTCAGAATTTTCTAGTATGGTTCCATCAATTAGGGCAAGTCGTCCAGGTACTGAAGCAGCAAACTAGCCCCAGACCACCAAACTACCACCACAATGTTTGACTGCTGGTATTTTTTCTAATTGTGAAATGCTGTAGCAGCATTAGACAAGATGTAACCGTACCCAAGTCTTCCAAAAAGTTATATTTTTTTACTCATCAGTCCACAAAATATTATCCTAAAAGAATTTAGATGGGTTTTTTGGCAAACGTAAGACAAGCCTTTGTGTTCTTTTTGGTCAGCAGTTTTTCCTTTGCAACTCAACCAAGGATGCCATTTTTCAGGGTCTTTCTTATTGCAGAATTTGGAACACTGACTTTACCTGAGGCAAGTAAGGCCTGAAGTCCTTTACACGTTACAAATGTAGTAGGCCACCCCAGGAAAAGTTCACTACTGTTGCAAGTTTGCTTTGTCGGTAGATAATCGTTAATTTCTAACGATAATTTGTTATCCCTTAGTCCTAACGGCAGCACAAGAGGGGGGTATTACTGCCCCTGTGAACAATTAGGACAGGTGGAAAATTAAGGATTTACACAATTAAATAAGCAATTGACCCCCTTTATCCCCCTATAAAGGGAACTCCACCCCTAACCACAGTGTGCTATAACAAGAATAATAAAAAAGTATAAGAGGGAGGGATATTAGTGTGCTGCCGTTAGGACTAAGGGAAAACTAATTATCGTTAGAAATTAACGATTCCCTTATGTCCTAACTGGCAGCACCAGAGGGGAAGTAGCTAGAAGATTAACTATGAGGGAGGGTCTTCCGGCTGAACGACGTTCAGAACAGACCGCCCAAAGGCAGTGTCTTCTGAACATCTTAAATTTAGCCTATAATGGCTTATAAAAGTGGAGTTAGAACTCCAGGAGGCTGCAGCACGAATATGTTGAAGAGGGATGAGGCCCCTCTCAGCAGCAGAGGTAGCTACCGCTCTGGTAGAGTGAGCGCGGACAAAGGCGGGAGGAGGCAAGCCTTGAGCTGAGAAGGATTCTCTGATGACTTCCTTTATCCGTCTGCTCAGGGACGGTTTAGAAGCTTTAGATCCTTTGTTCCTGCCAAAAAACTGTAGAAAGAGATTTTCATCTTTCCTGAAGATACCGGATCTTTATAGATAGATCTGCAAACATCTGGAGACATCAAGAGTATGTAGAAGAGATTCTTCTTCTGTTGAAGGATCCGGGTGAAAAACAGGTAGAGAAGTGACCTGATTAATGTTCTGAAATGAAGGAATCTTCGGTAAAAAAGCTGGCAGGAACCTTAGGAGAACCCTATCAGGCAGGAATAGGGTGTAAGGTCAAAGGCACACAGAGTTTGCAACTCACCAATTCTCTTGGCAGAGGGGATCACCACTAGGAAGGCAGCCTTCCAGGAAAGGTACTTCATGTCCACGCTTTCCAATGGCTCGAAGGGGGGAGAGCATAACCCCCTGAGCACAACAGTAAGGTCCCATTGAGGGACTGGTCTCAGGATCTTAGGTTTTAACCTTTCAGCTCCTTTAAGGAACCTCCTGATAAGGGGTTCTTGGGACAGAGGTTTCCCTAAAAAAAGCTGATATGGCTGAGGTGTAGAGGGAGCCAGCCCGAACCTCCAAGGGATGGACAGAGCATCTATCGCCCAAGGATTGTCCTCCCTGTATAGGGAGCAGAAGATCTTCACCTTGGCGTTGAACCTCGTAGCCATTAAGTCGATTTCTGGCATTCCCCACCGAAGAGTAATTTGATGAAATACTTCCTGGTTTAGCGACCATTCGCCTGGAACACTGAGACCCTGACTCAGACGGTCCGCTACCACATTGAGAGATCCCCGAATGTGGACTGCAGAGAGGTGGGAGAGGTTCTGCTCTGCCCAAGATAGGATCATTCCCACTTCCTTGAGAAGAGGTTGAGATCTTGTGCCACCCTGTTTGTTGATGTAATAAACCGCCGTCATGTTGTCTGAACGAACTCTCACCGCTTTGCCGCGGATTTGCGGAGCAAAATGAAGGAGCGCCAATCTGATAGCTCTGAGCTCTCTGAAGTTCGAAGACATAAGGCTCTCTGGACGGGACCAAGTACCTCATACTGGAATGTCGCCTAGATGGGCTCCCCAAGCTAGAAGGGATGAGTCCGTGGTCAACAGAATCCAGGCTTTCTGAATCAAGGACCTCCCATCTTTCAGATGCTCCCACCAACTGAGGGAGCGACGGACTTGAAGAGACAGGGTGCACATTTTGTTCAACCCTAATGGGTTGTGATTCCAAATACCCAAAACTTCTGATTGGACAGGGCGTAGGTGCCAAAGGGCCCAAGGGACTGCATCCGCAGTCGCTGACATGTGCCCTAACATCTTCATGTTCTGATGGACACCGACTGAGGGGTCCTTAGAGAACTGGCGGCTCTGACAACCCGATTGTGTCTCTCGAGAGACAGAGAGAGAATCATCTGGGTTGAGTCGATTATGAACCCCAGAAACTTCCTGGAAGTGGATGGAACTAACTCGGACTTTTGGTAGTTTACTATCCACCTTAACTGGTGGAGAAAAGCCAGAGCCTGCTGAATATTAGAATACAGAATTTCTGTAAAAGCGGCTTTTAGAAGCCAATCGTCTAAATATGGGACAATTTCTAGGCCTTCTAGTCTCAAGATTGCTACCACGGCAACTACAACCTTGGTAAAGGTATGAGGAGGAGAGGAGATTCTGAAGGGAAGGGCAGCAAACTGAAGGTGTTTCACTTCGCCACAAAGGGATACAGCCACAAGCAGATACTTCCTGTGGGCTTGGTAAACAGGAACATGAAGGTAAGCGTCCTTCAAGTCTATAGAGACTATCACCTCTCCCTGCAGTAAGATATTTATTACAGAGCGGACGGACTCCATGCGGCATTTCTTTCTCGCTATAAACTTGTTCAAATAGCGAAGATCTATGATCATCCGCCAGTCTCATGTGGAGACCTCTTCTGGAGGAACTTCCTCCAACGCCTTCTTCTGCATATAGGCATGGATAGATGCCTCTAGGACTCTTTGCCTCTCGCGCGAGAGAATCCTTGTCAGAACAAAATTCAGAGGCGGTAGGAAAACAAAAGGGTCTGGTATGGACCTCTCTCAAGCCTCCAGAAAAAATGATAGACAACCTCCCACCGGGGGGTCTAGCACTGGGGGAGGGGTTACCTCCGGACTCTCTGGCGCCAGACTCTCGGCGACAAAGGTCCTTTCTCTTCTCATAGGACCTGCGGGAGCGAACTGCTCCTTTCTTTTGAGTCCCCTGATGCCATTGGGATCTAGAAGGTCCCTGGGACCTGGATCCTCGGGACTGTCTGCCCCTCCCTCTAGAAGCCTGCTGGGGGAGGGATTTGACTTTCTTGTCAGAAAGGCCCTCCAAGATCCTGTCCAGATCACTGCCAAACAGCTTGCCAGGTTCGTAAGGCAACCCACAAAGCGAAAATTTGGAGGCATTGTCTGCTTTCCAGGGTTTTAACCATAGGGGTCTCCTTAGCAGCAGCAGACAGCGCTATAGATCTGGAGTTTAGCTTCAGATGTTGAGGCGCAGCATCCAAAAGGAATTCCACAGCCAGTTGAGCTGTTTTAAACTGCTTCAAGAAATCATCTCTTGGAACACCTGCATCAATATCCGACTGATTTGAGACACTCTGGTGCGCAGAAAATTAGTAACCTCACTACAGGCTATAGCCACAGAAGCTGAGGCAGAAGCAGCCGCATAATTGCGGCGCAAGGAACACTCTGAGCGCCTATCCATGGCATCCTGTAAAGAAGTTCCATAATCCGCCGGTACCATGGTCCTCTTGGACATCTTGGGGATGGCCATATCGACTTTAGGGGGAGGACCCCATTGGCGCTGCTGGTCTACATTAAACGGAAACATAGATTTGAACCGCTTGGTGATAACCGGACCTTTTTCCGTGAATTTCCATTCAATCTCCATTAACTTAATGAGAGACTCATCCGCTTTGAAGGCCCTTTGCCCTCTAGAGGTGGTTTCTGGAGCTTCCTTAGGGTCAACATCCTGGTCCCCCGACTGGATGGACTTTAGTAACCGTTGGGTTTTCTCAATGGGAAACCAGAACGATGAAGCAGGTTCTTCTTCTTCAGAAGAGTCAAGCTCATCTACAGTGAGATAAGCATCTTCAGACATAGGGAAAACCCTTGGAGGGGACTTTGCCCTAGGTCTCTTTATCTGGAGTGTATCCTCAAATCTCTTGATAGAGGATCCAACAAAATCTTTAACCCAAATCATCATATCACGTATATTGGGTTCTGCCTCAGGGGGATCTCTGCAACTTGAGCAGCGACGATAAGGGTAAGCGCCCTCTAGAGGTGTATTACACCCGTGACAGGTAAAATGCCTGTGCTTGGCAGTGGACTTGTGCCCCTCAGGAGCAGGATCCTCTGGAGTACGGGATGACATCTGCAAAAGAGATGACCAAAATAATATAAAGAGTTTTATTAAACATAAAAATCTTCTTAGTTATACCTACCCTAAGATTGAAAATGCAAGGGAAGGATAACACACAAAGTCAAAGATAGGACATATGAGACTCTAGGAAGGCTAACTAATAGCTGTACCAAGAGACAGCCTAAAGGACACTAACAGGTTAATATACACTGGCAGAGAGCCAAAACGGGAAGCCACGCCACCCCCCACACCCACCTCACAAAAGAAAATCCAAGTAAGAACAAACTTTCTATGGGATTACTACTGCTGCTGAGGGAAAAGAAATGGATTATTCTCCCTCAGCAGCTAAAACGAGTACAGGGGAGGCATAGAGAAACTCCAGAACATCACAGACTAGATCAGCAGACATGAAAATAAGCAGCTGAGAGGAGACATCCAAACCAGTGAGGTATAGATCCAGCACAAACACACAGATAATGCTGTGTGAAATGAGGCCGTCCTGCAGCACAGCAGGGCACCAGATAAAAATAGGATACACAATCCAAACAGGAGGGCACCTGAAAAAAAGTATGGTCATGGTGTTATCTTGGTGGCTTCTGTTCTGCGATCCCGGATGGCCCTATATTTTACGACGCTGGAAGGCACCCTAAACAGAGGTCCTTCGCCATTTTGTTCTAATGTGCTTGTGAGTTTCCTTATCTATTCGGCATAGTGATCTGTATGTGTTTACATCTGACGTCTAAGTTACAAGTTATATACGCTATTTCCCCATGTATAAGATGCTCCCATGTATAAGACACATCTTCATTTTGGTTACACTTCTACCATGCCCAGGTCCCAGGATGAGTGTGATGTGAGCTGTGCTGGAATCTGGGTATGCTGGCCATGATAGGAATGTTATTGCTGTTAGCAATCATGTATATTTAATATAGCAATCAAAGCCAATACATGCATATCACTTTCAGCCTCCTTGTGCCCTGCCCCCCTACTTACACATCCATGCTATCACACACACACATTCAATAATTTACTCATTCATTCCCTCATTCACACATACTCATTCATACATCCTCCCCCACCCTTACTTGGACTGCAGATCTTCCGGTGCCGCAGGGACTGCTGTTTCCCTCTGCGTTGCTCCAACTCTGAGTGACCGTTCTCTTGTCCCTGGGGAACAGGAACGGAGCGGAGTCATGTGATGTACATTCACGTGACTCCACTGGGTTCCTGTGTTGCCTCGACAGACGCTGCCGAACAACACAGAGGTAAACAGGGCCCCTGTGGATGATTATTTTCGGTAAAAAAAAATCTACAGCCATCGTATAAGACGCACTCAATACGGTAACTATACTTAACTAATTAATCCTGTCGTGACCAGGCCCAGGAGTCATATAATTATTTATAGATATATATATACACCAGTATCCTTTGTGAACAGTGAACTGATAATAATGAGGATCTCGCTTTCTGGTCTGATGCCTTCAGGTGGATCCTGCATAATGTCCTTGCTGACTCCTTGTGAGCAAATTCTCTTCAAAGATTAATTTGCTGGAAGTCTTTAGGCTGCGTCTTTGTTCCATATCAGGCAACTTTCTGGTAAAACGGAGGGTTGTTTCTGCACCTGGATGCACCTTAACTAATGCCAAGTTCAGGGAGAGGAATGGTGTCTGATCATTTCCCTGACTGGCTCTCCACTTCCTCCACCTCCTGGGGAGAGGCTAGAACCACACCCATAAAGGTGAAGTATGTCCAAATGTTGTTGGAAAATGCTCACATATCAGGACCACACTTCCACCTTTCTAACAGAAGGACCAGTCAACAAATGTATTTCATAGGGGTTATTAATTTGCCAGGACTCAAAATTGTTGGGTAGTATGGCTTGGTAATGAAAAAGGGCCCATTTTGGCCCTTAAAGTTAAAGCCTCCTATCCAGGACTTTCGAGTGGGTAAGGATAATGTGTGTTATGTGTTACTCAAGTTGCTCGGGTCCGCCCTTCCAGAGAGACCATGGCTAGCAGTAAGGGCTGAAATGAAATTGGGGTAGTACAGATCTATGTTGGGTCTGCCAAAACCCCGTTTGCCACTTTAAGGCCTATGTGTTGATTTTAAAAGCAGATGCATTGTATATACAACAAACCCTTTGATATATCATTGAAAATTTAAGATAAACATAATTGTCCTTTGGTTGCATTCAGTTTATTGGTTAGTATATACATCAAGTAAATCCTTCATATTTAGAACACACATTCAGTAGAAAATTACATCACCACAGTTGCCACTAAGAAAAATATTACCCAGTTCAGAAACAAAAAAATATAATAAACAATTATTTCTATTGTTAAAGTAATGGTCAAAATGCATCAAAGATGAAATGTGCAGTGACTGAATAATAATTTATTAAGATTCTAATAATAGTATTTATTGCTGAGTGTGGAATAAGGAAGGAGACAGTTTATTTGCAAAACAAATAGTTAAAGGTGAGTTGTAGTGAGATGAAACATTTACGCTCCCCACTAAGGATGCATTACTAAGCACCAATGTGGGACTTTTTACATTAAACAACTGCAAAGCCTTGCACAGTTTATAATACAGCAGCGAATTTAATTGTTTTTCTCAGTAATAAATGTGTTACAAAATGGGTAACAAAAACAAGAAAGGCAGAGAGCCAAGGTAGTGAGTCCATACTGTCTTTTTTTATTTATGGTTCATCGATTAGCTTCTCTCCATTCTCATCCTTTGTACTCTTATTTAGTTCATCTTCTTCCTCAAAGTCGTCAGAGATGCCCTCAA
Organism: Spea multiplicata; assembly: GCA_009364415.1. Lineage (NCBI taxonomy): Eukaryota > Metazoa > Chordata > Amphibia > Anura > Pelobatidae > Spea > Spea multiplicata. Next base: position 5,244 of record VKOC01022642.1, on the reverse strand, counting down.
TCTGGCCATAAGCAAGGGTAGTGCGAGCTAAGTCCACTTCAATAGGAAAAATATCTGCCTCTTTCAAAACTGCAAAACATTGGTCGTCATATTTTGACATAGCAGAAACGAAGCGCTGGAGCTGGAACACAATATCTTGAACTGTTGGGAAGAAAGAGAAGTAATTTCCATACAATTCATTTTATATTGTTATATGAAGTACACTATATTGAGCAGTTAAAAACATCTCATCTTTGTATAAATTTCAGATACTGCGTATAGGATGTTTTGTCCCTGCACATAATCTGCATTCAGCACATTAACTTTCAACACTAGTATACAAATGTTGCAGTTTGAAGTAGAAACACTGCTCTGCACCTAAAACAATCACAATATAAGGCTTCTGGTTTTAAAAATGCACTTTTAAAAATAGAAAATGTTGAACACTTTCTAGGCATACTATGACACTAAATCAGCCTGTGATAATGTAGTGTAGGACAGGACCAGATTAAGGATGATAACACAGCACTGGCACTTTACGGGCAGCTGCCTCATGATGGTATGCAAGTGCACCCGTCTGCTGAATATTAGTGGCTGCACGTCAGGTTTTATGCACACGTAGCATATGGCTGGGAACAAAAGATTGGGTGAAGAGGCATTTTTCAGGGACCAATGGGCATATTACTAGTGAAGGATAATGCAGAATAAAATGTTTGTTTCCATAGAACTGAAAAAATATATTTGCACATTCATTAATTGTGAACAAAACCAATTTTACAAAAAGCTATATAATTTTGTACATAATCATTATTATAAAAAATATGGCATTCACTTTAATTTTGAGAGATGTAAACTGGATGGCTGGGTAGCTGAAATCACTAAAAGATGAAGTTGCTGGACAGAATCAAGCACTTTTGAGTCTGACTAAAGTTAATCATACATTACCTAAAATGAACTGCTAATTTGACAACTCCACTCAATAACAAAAGAGGCAAGTTGAATCACACTAAAGAAAACTTAAATGGCCTCAGTGCCACTGTCTCTGAAGACATTTGGCAAAAAAATACAGAAAGTATTTTTTTCTTAATCTTGAATGCAGTGGGACTGAATATTCCAGTTGGCAGAAGGCAGGTACACTTACCTCCTGAACTGCCGCAGCATCCAGAAAAGCTCCTTGAGTCCCGCAAAGACATCTGAAAGCTTGCAGTGCAACCAACAGGCCGCGGGCCGCGGCAGGGCCGGATTGACTTAGGGGCTGATGGAGCTGCAGCTCCAGGCCCCTACCTTAAAATAGGCCCAGACAGGACCGGACTGACTGGGCCTATGCGGCTGTCCGTAACGCAGGGCAAAAGGGGCACCTGCCCCTTAAGCCCGCAGCAACTGCGACCAGGCCCACCACTCTAGCAGCGGGCCCGCTACTTACCTGGCAGACGGTAGCGAGCAGCGTCTCTTCTACCGCCAGGGGGACGCAGGAATCCAACAGAGTGACGTACGTCACATGACACTGCTGCGTGTCTGCTTCCCCTGTGCAGATCCGCAGGAGTCTGCGAGCGGCGCGTACATCATCAGTTCAGGTGAGGGAGGCTGTATGGAGTATGTGAGATTGAATGAAAGGGGGTGAGGGAGGCTGTATGGAGTATGTGAGATTGAATGAAAGAGTGAAGAGTATCTGAAGGAGTGAGTGAATGAATGTTTGTGAGTATATGTAAATTAGTATGGTGTGTGTGTGTGTCAGTGTGGCAGAGCCTGTCCTGGTGTGTGTGGGTGTCAGTGTAGCAGAGCCTGTCCTGGTGTGTGTTTGTGTATGGGTGTCGGTGTGACAGAGCCTGTCCTGGTGTGTATGTGCGAACACAGAAAAGAACCCCAGCACTCCAATCAGCTTCCAATCCTTTAGATCAAAAGGCCCCGTTTGGCCGAAATGTTGCTATTTTTGTTATGCTTTCTGTTTTTGTTTTGCCCTTTTTTCCTGCTAGCATCCAGCTTCCTGGGAGCTGAGTGCTGAACCTTTTCTTCTTTTTTTAACTGTCCTGGTGTGTGTGTGTTTGGATGTCGATGTGGCAGCCTGTCCTGGTGTTGTCGTCTTGGGTGTCGGCTGTGGAAAAAGCCTGTTCCTGGTTGTCATGGTTTTTGGTTATCTGTATCCTTAATTTACAGTAGGAACTATTTCATTTTTACTTATCCAGAGATAAAACGCCCTCCTGAATTTGTAGTGACTTTAGGGGACAAAAGATTCAAGGCCCTGAAATCATTTAGTGGAAAAAATAAGGTATAAGGTATTGTGCACACATGTGCCTAGTTTTATGGAATATGGCAGCCCAGGCTCTGTACAACCCCTTCTCAAAGATACAGGCTCCAAATGCGTTCCACACCTCGTTCATAGCATTTAAACATCCTGATGACATCTATGCATTGCCTGAAATAGTGCCGGGTGCATTTTGGCTGATGTTATCAATTTTTCTGTTTACCCTGTTGCTGACCCTGGCTTGTTCTGACTACATTTTGTCTGATTTTCCTGTTGCTGCCCTTCATATCTGCTTTGTGTGGAAGTCTTAGTGTAGGCCTCTCCTTTGATGGAACACAATTTCCTGCTGCTTGAAGATGCAGATACCTTTATTGCCACCTTCTGGGCCATCTTTGACGCTCCAGGGAGAGTTTAGATCCAGGGTTATGGACCTACAACAAGGCAGGAAATCTGTGGCTCAATATGCTGTTGAATTCCGGACAATGGCCTACGAGACTGATTAGAATTCCCAAGCTCCCAAGGCAGCTTTTCATGGGGGTCTAAATGATTCCATTAAAGATTCTCTTACATACAGAGATCTACCCAATAATCTTCAGTACCTTATTGCAATCTGCCTTAAACTAGACACCCAAAACCAAGAGAGACATCAAGAGAATCCGTCCCATTAATTCTTTGGTTCAGGCTCCTATCTCTCCTGCTACACCAAAAGCTTCTATTCTGCTGAACCCATGGAGATCAGGACTATGTTTCACCCTTCGTCATCAGAGAAACAGTGAAGCCGTACCTTGGGGCTATGCCTTTATTGTGGGCAGAAGGGACACCTATCATACAACTGTCCCAACAAGTCGGGAAACCTTATTTATGGCTACGTGTTTAGAATGCAATGAAATGAAAGTCCCTTTTGGTGTGATGGTCAGGTGTCCCAATACTTTTGTCTTTTTGTAGGCCAGCAGGTGGTAGTGGATGTTGTCCAATGCATGGTACAAAAGAATGATCCGGAGAATAGTTGCAGTCAAAGCCAATGGTCAGACACCGGGAATATCCCGATCAGCAGGGTACTAAGGGATCAACACTAAAACAAGGTCAAAACCAAACACAGAAGACGGATCAGATGCAGCAAATCACAAGGCCAAGAACACAATGCACTGAGGCTTGGACCATGACAGATTGAGGGACAGGTGTGAATCAGGACCATGCAGGCATTATATGTCCATGGATAGACCAAAAGAACAAGGAACCCAAAAGCCACCTGGTGGTGTAATGTATAGGTGACTTACCTACCATGTTCAAGATTGCTGGTTTGAGTCCCTGTGGCTCCTGACATAACGTCCCTGCTTAAAGGGGCAGTCTCCGGATGGCTTTATGAATCAGGATCCATTCTTTTTGTGACCCTGCATCTGGGCATTGGTTTCAATTGGAGATAACTGAAGATGCTCTGTGTAGGCTGAGGTCATGTGAGCTCTGATCTTTTAACAGTTTGAGGAACCCTGTATGGAACTGCAGTTTCCCCTTCAGAATCAAAGTTCATCTAGGTGTCCTCCCTTCTGGGAAGGAAGACTGGGCTAAAGAATGACTTGGTCGGTTTGGGTGGTTTAGAGGAAGTCATTTGCTTTATGGATCTGCTGTCTGTAATGGGAATGGGTGCCGAATCAGGTTGGCGTCTCGATGGAGAGGCAGAATCAAGCCCAGATGCCAGACAGACAGATGCCTTAGTCTACCGTTTAGATTTGAACTGCAGGAAATCCAGCAACAGGCAGCATACAAATTGTAACCAGGGACACACGGCTTGAAAAGTCTTGGACGGACACTGTGGCAGTATAGCCCACAGACTGAGCACATGACTGGATAGCCCACAGACTGGGCGTTGTGGCCGGGCTGGCGGAGGCCCGCTCTCTGTATCCAGATTAGCGGGGGGCTGCCTGCAGCAAACAAGCAACTAACAAGCAAGGACTCTTGAAAGCTCTCAGGCACGGTACTTGGATACACAGCAGCAGACTCTGGCAAAGAGCAGCAGGCAGGTGGCAGCAGACCAGCAGGATATGTCCTTCATGGGTTTATTTTTGACTGTGTAATGCAGACATACCACACATATGTGATATCTACGTGCTTAGGAGAAATGGGAAATTCTTTTGTGTTTTTTTTGTATTTGTAGCCTAACCCATCTATCCCAAAAAGTGCCTGGCATGTGAAAAAGTAGAATGCAAACCTCAAAATTCTGTGTTCCCTTTAGATTTGTGGTTGTAGTGGACAACCTAGAAAGGTAATTAATGTAGCTTTCACATCTTTAAGGGGTGCACTTTTAAGGAATATATAGTTTTATAGGGTTAAGTTAAAATATGGGACCTCTACTTTGTCTCAAATGAGACATGGGCCCAGTAAAGTAATCAGTCAAAATTCCAAGTTTGAAAACCGAAATGTGCAGTCAGCACATGTCCCTAATCAGATTCCCTTTGCTGTCTAGTTTTTGAAAATATAGTTTTATGCAGTTAACTTGAAATATGGGACCTCTACCGTGCCGCAAATGAGTGATGGGCCCAGGAAACTAATCTGTCAAAATTCCACGTTTGAAAACTGTAATGCACATGTACCTATTGTACTGTAGGCTGTACTCACACTCCCATCATCCCCAGGTTCCAGCATGTACTGGCTGCCTTGGCTTGATAGGAGTGTGATTGCTGTTAGCAGCTTTAACCCCCTATATGCCACTCAGCCCTATGATATGCCTTTTAACTCCCTATATGCCAGAGTGGCATATAGGGGTATAAGGCATATCATGGGGCAGAGGGGCATATAGGGGGTTAAAAGGCACATCATGGGGCAGAGTGGCAAGCCTGGGGGCAGATGTGCATAACTGGGGAGGGGCAGGTTGGCAAATAAAAGGAAATTAAAAATATATTTTTCTCAATCATAGCTTTTATTAAATATGAAAAAATAGTTTACATTAATTAATATTTACCAGTAAAACATTTTCCCTATAGGGTCGTCTTATATTCAGGCTTTTTATTTTTTTTTCCTAAATTAAT